>CAUYTI010005967.1:0-20784 GCA_963575145.1 Galago senegalensis | reverse complement strand
TATCAGTAACGGATGCTGGATTCTGCCAAGTACTTCTTACGAGTTTCTGACTGATCACGTTGTTTTTCCCGTTTTGTTTGCTTGTGTGATAAAACACATTGATGTTTCAAATGTTAAACCAGCCTTGCATTCCTGGGATGATACCTACTTGATCATGCTTATCCCTGCTTTTTATTGGAGACAGAATTGTGATGTCATGGAAAGAATGGCCTGAACTTTTGTTTACTGTTTCTTCTATACTTTCTTGCATCAAGAGAATTGCTTATTCACATCCATGTACAAACAGCTGTCAAGTTATAATGGGTAATTTCTCCCAAAGGATATTTGAATTTTATTTATTTTATTTATTTTTTTACATACAGCATCCTGTTGATCCTGTGTGTGAGCTGGGAATCTCTGGGAACCTCTTCTCATGGGCATTTACTACAACTCTTCAAAGAAGAGTTAGCTCCCCATCCTGTTTTAACAGGACTTGAGAGCCAGAGCTCATGAAGAGCCTCACTCAGTCTTGAGGTCTAGAAGCTTGCTGTCTGCAACCAAATTTATCCCTGAGCCTGGGACACAGGAACAGGGCCCATGAGTCACAGTGTTTCTATGGCAACCTTCTGTGCCAGTGCCTACCATGGGTAAGGCAGGCACTGAATTTGACACAACTGCAGGTATTTGAATTAAAAAAAAAAAGTACCTTGAATTAAAGGGGAAAACTTCAAGGTAGAAATTTTAACTATTAGCCAACTTGGTGGAGCTGGTATTTGGTCAGTTAGTTTATTCCAAAAAACCCTTGTAAGGTGAGAACTTGAAAGAAAATAGTATTTCTGAAATAATTTTCATGGCTACCTTTCTGAAGAAATGAGTGAAAGGGTACAATCTGTTTAAGTATTTATTTTGTATGTAAAGCAGTTGTAGTTGTTTATTGCGACACTAAATGAATTGCTGGCTGAGATGTTCCACAGTTCTCTCAAAGATGCTGGGACAGGTGCGGTGTGGCAGGTGTGAGGGAGCAGATTTTATCTTTGCTGTTTAAGGTAAAGGAAGTTAGGATCTAGGTCTGAATCATCTCAGGGCTTGGCCACTGTCTGGAAAGAAGAGGGTGTGGCTAGGCAGCCACTAGGTGGAGGGCCTGAGCTAGCTATGTGAGCTGCTTCTGGACAGGCATGGGTTTGGGCTTCAGTGATCCGCCGGATCTTTTCTTCTTTTTTTCTTTTCCACTGAACCTAGCGGTAGCATCTGGACCACTATGTAGTTGAGCAGACCCCATCAGCCATTTCTTCCTTGTAGAATCCATAGAGACAAACCCCAGTGGACCCATCTTTAGAAATGTTTTACTCTCTCCAAGAGGCAGTTAGAGGGCCCCAGGGCAGAGAGAAATGGATATGACCTTTCTCTTCTCTGGTAAGAAGCTTCCCAGGAGCGGACAGAGCTTTGTGGGATTTGCTGGTGAAGGAAATGTAGAAGACAGTTTCCTCAGGGTGTTTGATTCTTTAAACAGCCTCCGAGATCATTGTTAGAGGTTGTGAGACTGGATCTGGATCTGTAATGACTTTTAGATTGGTTTGCAATCAATCCCCCAAATGTTAGTCTATAATTAAGTGCCCGGTGTTTAAACTTGTCTTTGGAAAATGCCTCAGGGAAATTATTTCTGTGAGTTTCTCATTACTGGTGTCAATCAGGGAACAAGAGTGGCTGGTTTGCCTCAGCAAACCCCTCCAGCCAGACACCCACACACTCACACACTAACATTTTGCCTTTTTGGTTCCAGGGAAGAGAAGGCCGAAGAGGAGTTCAAGGTGCCCCAGTGAGTAATCTTGACTTCTTGGCCTCTATGGTAGATGGGACCAAGGATGTTTCCCCCATGCAATGGTGCTAGGATAGAAGGAGCATTTGACAAGGATGCTGTAGAAAGTGCCCAGCACTGTACATGATCCCCATTGATTAGGAAGAAACACACACACGCATTACTGCAACTCCCAGGAACAGGACAGGCCTAAGGCAAAGCCTCCTTCACAGACGCCCGGGCACAGGCAGAACCTGTACAATTCCAAGTGATGCACATTTGGCTGCTTTTCTTGTGCTTTGGGAATTGACTGCAAGAGACTGACATTCCTTTATTGGAATAAAAAGTAAGCTTGCATTTACGAGGCAAGTAGGGGGTGGGTTATAAGTCAGACAAAACAATACCTATAACCTTTCTCTGTAAGTTCTATAAAGAGAAAATCTGTATGGCAACTATGTGGAGAAAATCTTGACACTGAAAACTTTTGTTCATCAGGGAGAACCAGGAAATCCTGGGCCTCAGGGTGCACTGGGAGTTGAAGGATTGCAAGGCCCACAGGTGCGTTGAAATATTTTATAAATATTGTTAAATAATATGAAGTTCTTCTGGTGGGAAGAAGATAGGCAGTTCTGGATAAAAACAAATAACTGAGACATTTTTGATCTGCTCTCCTGCCATATTCTTTATTCCCCAACATGGGGTGGGTGGGTGATTTTGTTCCATCAAATTTACTCTAACATTCGTAGCTCAGTCATAAGCCTTTGTAGAGGAAAGTTGTTCCCTTGTGCTCACCCACTAGTAACAATGAGTGATTAATATCTTCCCATTATATTAGTGATTGATATCACAATCAATACATTGACCTCAGTTTTCCATTAAGTGAGGCCCTGCACATGGACTCCCATGAAAGAGAGCTAGTTAGAAGGTGGAAACTCTTACTTGACTCACCTAGAGCTAACTCTGTTGAAGTGACAATATTTCTAAAATATTACCAGTCAGGCTTTACGTGAGCCCTTTGCATTTTTCATCACCATATCATTAGTAATACGACCATCAGAAGTCAAGCCATCTTTGTTTCACTCTCTTCCATTCCAGGAAGACCCTGTGGTCATCCCTAAGGAATAGTTTTATAAGATATGGGTACTTAGTCCCCTTATGAAGCCCACTTTATGTGGAAACCACCTTATGCCTGAAATTTTCTATAGATGTGCCTATTCTAAGCCCTTCCAAGGAATTTGTTTTTCTTCTAGAATGTTTGAAATTGACAGGAAATTGGGATTCTTTTGGGTGGTTGCGAGTCTCTGAAGCAAACTGTGAAGTAGATTGAGTAACCCTGGGATCAGCCTAGACCCATCCCCAGGCTTTCTGAAGTGGGGGTGGGAGTGAGAGCTTTTCAGATACCTCAGATACTCAAAGGTCCTTTGATGCTTAGGAGGTGAATGAAAGCTCACCCAGCAGCTCCTGGGCAGCCAGGGGCCATTTAGCAGCCGTTGCTTTGGGAGGAGAAACATCACTGGCACCTCACCTCTAGTTTTTCCTTCTATATGAGAGAACCGAATGAGGACCATGCCTTTGATGGTGAATGTGGCAGAAACGTATAGTTCGATCCCTCTGGCAGGGCTCTGCTGCAGAGGGCTTTCCACACTGATAAGCGCTTTGGGCCAGGTGTGCTGCCCCATACAGGAATTCATCTGACCGTTGCTGGTGTTTTGCTTCTTTTCTCTCACAGCTTTATTTCCCCCCATTAGTCTATCTGTCTTTCCCCTTACGGGAGAGGGTGAAGGGTGACGGTCAGCCTCAGGCAGGACATTAGATCTGGACCCCGGAGTCCACTGGTCTGCTTCAGTGGCTCTTCTGATATCTGCTTATCTCTGAGGTAAACGGCTGCCTTCTAAAAGGGTGGCTCATCTCTTTTCCATGAGATGTTTCAAAAGCACTAACTAAGCAAATAAGTTTTTATTGACATAACTACTTATATTTCTTTTGTTATCACAAAAGGGGTTAAGTGGAAATCCTGGCAGCAAAGGAGAAGAAGGAAGACAGGGGCACAAAGGACCGCAGGTGGGTGACTTAGACGCATTAGGCTCAGTGACTCCAGCATTTATTTTCCTCTTACTGTAAAACATCTCCACATAGACTTTACTTTATAGCATCTGTGTATGTCCCATTTCCTTTTTAGATTATCTGGGGCCAAATTTTAACACAGCTCAGATTCTCTATATGTAGCTAATGTACTCCTCTTTCTCCTTCCCTGGGGTTTTCCTTAGAAAGCACAAACTTACTCCATCAGCCTAAAGAAAGCTTCTGGAAGAATATTGTCCAGTCATGAACATTTTCTCTGAAAGCTGATACATTATTCTGATTTTTAAAAAACTTTTACAAATTATCTGTGCCATGCATATACATCTCCATTGATTACTGATATTCAAAAGTGGCCGTGCACCCCGTGCTACCTGAATCTATTTGATTCCTAAAAGTGGCCTGCACCCCGTGCTACCTGAATCTATTTGATTCCTAAAAGTGGCCATGCACCCCGTGCTACCTGAATCTATTTGATTCCTAAAAGTGGCCTGCACCCCGTGCTACCTGAATCTATTTGATTCCTAAAAGTGGCCGTGCACCCCGTGCTACCCGAATCTATTTGATTCCTAAGTGCAGCTCCTGAATTCATCATCTGACTCTATTTGGTCCCTGAGTGAGTAATGAGCGTTTGGATGGTGAGGATTTGTATGAAAAACGTTCTGCTCAATTCTTCAGTTTGGACAGTTAGAGAAGACAAGGGATTCTATGTTCACATATTCCTAGCATGTGTGTGAGAGAGACTTTTGCCCATTTTCAGACTGGGAAACTGAAACATATTCTGTGTGCCATTACATGTGGTGGCAGCATAATGTCTTGTTCTAGCAATACCGGTGCATTATGGCAATTTCCCCACATTTAGAGATAACATGTGTTGAGTCAAGTGTGCCATTTCTATTTCTCATTAAAGACCCATATGGACTAGCCATATCCCTGAAGATGAAAACTTGTGATTCTCAAATGAGGGCTGGAGCCTGAGTCATCTGGTTCAGTCCCGAGGCTGGCCTCTGCCCTGGGTGCTGGACCATAAGGAGCATCAAGGAGCTGTTGGGAATGACATGAAGAAAAGCCCAACATTCCTAATAGGTTTTCTAAGAGTTGCTACAATGCCAATGTTTGGGTCTCTCTCTCTCCTCTCTTTTTTTTTTTTTTCAGGGTTCTCCTGGGCTAGTGGGAACTAAAGGGAGCATCGGAAAACCTGGAGCATTGGGCAGAAAAGTAAATGTTCTTTCTTATGGGTTTCTAATACTGAGAGCAAAAGTCCTCCATGCTCTTTCTGACTTTCAAGTTAGTTCCCCACATAATTGAGTCCAAACACCAACAGCAGCCACCGGGATGTGCTCACAGTGCTCTTCCTTCCTTTGAGCAAAGAACATCTAACTGCTGGTTTCTCCCTGCTGCTGCTTCACCTCTCTGCCGCACTAGGAGAGGCAGTGGTCCACCCATCAGAAAGAAGTCTGAAAAAAATCTCTTCAATTCCTCGATTTCCTGACTGCAGGAATGTACTTGGTGGCTGAGTTGGGTGGAGAGTAGGTGGGGTGTAGATTTGAGTAGAACTCAAATCCATGTGTGCATATGGTTCTCTGACTGGCTTTCATGGAGATATCAGGGAGCAAATGGAACCTGACTTCTCTGCTCAAAACCTTCCAGCAGCCCCCTGCCCCAAGACCTCAGCTTTAGGGGTCAGGGTTATATGGCATGGGGGACCTTGTGACCTCTGGGGACTCACTGAGGAAGGCTTAATTTAATGCTCTGCTGTCAGGGTCTTGAATCTCTGCATTTCTGAGAAAGGGACCTGAGCTTTTCTTTTACATGAGTCCTGCAAATTATATGATGGGTGTTGCCTTTCCTATTACCCTAGGGAAAATCTTCCAATTTTAGGATAGTTATAAATACATTTTAGGGAGCTATTGTACAGCATGGTGACTGTGGTTAACAATACTAGATTATATACTTGAAATTTTGCTGAGAGAGTAGATCTTAAATGTTCTTAACACAAAGCAAAGATAATAAAAAGAAAAGTGATGTGATAGGCATGTTAGCTAACTTAATTGTGACATCAGATCATCATGGTGTAGGCCTTACAATTATGCAATTTTATTTTTCAGTTATACCACAATAAAGGTGGGAGAGAAAGGCCCTTTGATATTGGCCCTGTTCATTCTAAGGCTTCACTGCTCATCTGCCTCCTGCCTGCCTGCCCCAGGCTTCTCACTAAGCATCCCCTCTGCCTAGGTTACTCTCTCCCCTTCCTGGACCCTTCCTCTAGCTCATACAACTCATTGTATAGGCCTTAGCCTCCCTGCTCCTTTCTTTTATGCAGCCTCCCTGGGCCTACCAAATTAATTTGGACTCTCCTTCTCCTTGTTTCCATAGTGCCCTGAACTTTATCACACAATATTATAATTGCCTAATTATTTGTCTTTCTACCCAGACTGTGCTGGGTGAGGGCACAGACATGTTCAACAGTTTATTTTCTAGGACAACAAGTAATTGCTGGATGGATAAATGCATCAGCAAACGAACCAACTTTCCCTGAAGTCCTCTTTGCCTTCCCCTGTAGTCTTTTTACAACACTGGAAAAGCAGTACATGAGCCCAGCGCTGGGCTATGTTAGATGCCCCTGGCTAGCTACGGGAAGATCCCTATTTATGCCACATTCCCATCTCCTTGACTTCTCATTGAGAACCTTGAACCTCTCCATCCTGTGGACAGAACTGTCTCTTATGGAGCCAGGTTTGAGTTTGCTGATCTGTTCTTTTCATTCTATTACTAGGGAGAACCAGGAATTCTTGGAGATCCAGGGCCAGTAGGGCAAGATGGACCACGAGGAAAACAGGTATGAGGTTTTGAAACCCTCACACTCCCTAATTCTAAGTTCTCAGTCCTGAGGGGAAGAGGAGGAGCTGATGTCCTTGGCTCAAGTCCTTGGGGGAATAGAAGGTATTTCAGCATCTAGAAAAGTGTGGGAACATTTTTCCATCCCTGCAACTCTCATTCTATAGCTAGTCTGTCAAAGTAGAGGAGAATGGCATGAGTGAGAAGCAGAGTAGGCAGAGAGATAATGGATGAGTTAGAACAGGATATTTCTATATTTTAACAACTCACATGGCCATATGGATGCATGTCAGTTGGAAAATACAACCAGACATTTTTCTCTCCTTCTTATATAACTTAGTGACAACAAGAGATAGAGGTCTAGGGCTAAGATATGGGGCATCTCTTTTCCAGCCCTGCACTCTGTCCTTATGGTTTTAGCTGTACCAATGTTTCAGCTCAGCTCATAGGGCAATAAATATAGGTACAATTATTTTATTTCTTTTAAAATAGTATAATGTATTGGCCAGGTCTAGTGGCTCATGCCTATAATCCTAGCACTTTGGGTGACTGAGGTGGGAAGATCACTGGAAGCCAGGAATTTGAAATTGCATTGAGCTATGATGATATCACTGCATTGTAGCCCAGGGAACAGAGCAAGACCTGTCTCATAATAATAATAATAATGACAACCATGATAATGATGTTTATTACAAACATTATGCACAAATACTGTAGAAAATTTATCAAGCACAAGCTTTATTCACATTAGGCAAGAAGATAAGGAATCAACTTAAGTGTCTATCAGCAGATGAATGGATACAAAAATATGGTATATGTACACAATGGGATGCTATTCAGCCTTTAAAAAGAAGGAAATCTAGTCATTTGTGACAACATGAACCTTGAGGATATTGTATGAAGTGAAATAAACAGGCTCAGAAAGACAAATACATTGAGATATTACTTTTGCGTGAAATGTAGAAATAGTTGAACTCATAGAAACAGAGAGTCCAATTCTAGGTACCAGAGGCTGGGGTGATGGGGGAAGATGTCGGTCAAAGGACACAAAATTTCAATTAGACAGGAGGAATAAGCTCAAGAGATCTATCGTATGAGTGCAGTCAGTAACAATATATTATATACCGGTATTTGAAAGTTGCAAAAAAAGAAAAGAATAAACATAAGGCCCCAGCGGCTTAAAGGAGAACAAATTATTAGGGCATAGCAAGTTCCTGACTTGCTGCTAGACCCTCAGTTCATTACCTCCATAAAGGCTTCAATATTCCTTCACTGCAATTTCTACTGATAACATTAAATGGTTGTAGAATGGTCCAGCCATTTCATAGTCTTAAAAATGTCTCTTTTGTGATCTAACTTGAAAATACATTACTAAAAGGAGAGAAAAAGAGAAAGGAGGGAGGGAAGAAGGGAAGGAAGCAAGGAAAGGAGGAAAGAAGGAAATTTACTCAGCACAAAAGATGGGAAAGGGGGAAGAAAATAAAAATTTCCCATAATCTCACCATCTGAGATATTTACCATTAACTTTCTGAAGGTACCAAAACAAAACACAGCAACAACAACAACAAAAATGGAAAGCTCGCTCTACTTTTCCTCTTAACAATGTATCATAAGCAAATTTGTATGTCATTACATCTTTCTCCTGACTCCACTTTTAATAGCTTCAATATATTCTACTGATGTACCTTATATAGCTTAGTTTTTTTGACCAGGCTCTTATTATTGGACATTTAGTTTACTTTCGTAAATAGCACAGCAATGAACATGCATGTACCTAACTGAATTTTTGGATAAAACCATAATTAATTTCTGCATAGAAATTTCAAGAAGTAGCATAGCTAAAAGAAAGGATAGGCACATGTTTAATAAATGCTTCGAACACTACCATGAAGTGCCCTTAGGAAAATTCAAACAACATACAGATCCTTGTGTTACACAAGAGAGTATTTGTTTCAGAGCATCCATAACGACTGGTATTGTCACTTTTTTCCATCTTTATCATTGACAAAAAATAGTACCTCATTACTGTTTCAAATTTCATATTTTGCTTATTAGTGTGGATGAACATTTTTTTAGACGTCTGTTGGCCATATACAATTTTTCTTTGGAGGAATTCCTCACCTGTATTCTTTGGACCAGCTCTTAATTTTCCAGGCAAGAAACTGTCACGGAGTGCACAGGTTCTGAATGACCATCTCTCTGCTCCCTGCAATGGTTGCAGAGCAGAGCTGGTCAAAGAAGGATCAGGAAGGCACAGCAGGAAGTGAGGAGAACCCAGCAACATGCAGGTCCAGGGCTCAAAGTCCTTGATTAGACCTGTTCCACGTGGAAGTCCTCAGTGCTTCTCTTCTGACATCATCATCTCTGCAGTATAGATTAGAATTAATTTTTGCTTTTAACAAATAGAAATGAAAAAAAAAAAAAAGAAAAGAAATTGAAATGAGCTGGTGTGTTTACAGGGAGATGCTGGCATCCCGGGCTATGGTCATGAGGGACGGAAAGGAGTAAAGGTAAATATGGAAATCAATTAGTTTTTAATTGGTAACTCAAACCTAAATAATATAAGAAGATATTATCACACTGCAGAAGTGGTGTGTTGATTTATGTTATGTTCTTGGTTGAAAATTATAGGGCCCAAGAGGATTCCCAGGAGATATGGGGCAGAAGGTATTGTGCACATGACCTTTTGAAATTACCATGATCTTAACCTTCCACTTGAGAACTGAGCTAAGACTGTAGGTCTGAATGAAATGGGGAAGAGGGGAAGGCAGCTGTTTTCTTCAAGCTTCATGAAGAAATGACCATATTTGACCATTGTGGATCTCTATATTGAAAAAGATTGTAGTGTCCTTAATTTCCTCCTGCCCCATGCCTTAAAAGCCTACCTTTAGCATGGTGGCTCATGCCTGTAATCCTAGCACTCTGAGAGGCTGAGACAGGAGGATTGCTTGAGTTCAGGAGTTTGAGACCAGCCTGAGCAAAAATGAGACCCTATCTCTAAAAAAAAAAAAATAGTGGATATTGTGGCAGGCCCCTGTAGTCCCAAGTATCTGGGAGGTTGAGGCAAGAGAATCACTTGAGCCCAAGAGTTTCAGGTTGCTGTGAACTATGATTTCATAGCACTCTACCCAGGGCAACTGAGTGAGACTCTGACTCAAAAAAAGAAGCCTCCCTGCAGATACCCTCTCAATTTCAGTCTTCTGTCCTCTCTTGATTTCTCTGCCTTGGTGATCTCATTCAATATTCTTGACTTCAGTTATTGCTGTTTTCTTTCATTATTGTGACTTTAACTTCCTATTACCTGAACAATTACAATATTCTTCCCCCTGCTTCAGTTAATCCCAAACATTACTGTCACTTGATATATTTTTTTAAAAAGCATTAGCCTAAGGTGCTCCTTCCTGATTGAACATTTCCAGAATTCTTCATTGTTTACCAGATCAAAATCCATCTTTAAGCTGTAGAACAAGACATAGCTTCCTTTTCAACCAGAGAGGCTCACGTTATATCTGTTTTAGACTCTGGAATTCTGTACTAAGATATCCTTTTTTAAAAAAGTGTCCAGAACAGTGTCTTCTGTGCACATAGTTGGTGCACAAATTAAAATACAAAATGTGGGCCAAAAAGTAGAATATGTAATTAATCAAACCAAATCAACTATAGGAAAACAGCTAATTTTTAATACTCTTAAAAGTGGTTTTAATTAATGAATTACCAAAAGAGATTCTTTCTTAAGTAGAAGAGGGTATAGGAATGGACTATCCAAATAATTGTTAGGGCAAAAAGTCCTTGTTGTAAAAGATTGATTTTCTAGTTTATTGATAAAGGAAGAAAATTAGCATATTTTAATTTACTGATAAATGTGAAATAAGCACATTGATAAGTAACTGTCAAAATTAGTCTGCCACCAAAGTCAGAATAAATATCTTTGCCTCCAACTTTTTCAGAAATGTTCCTTAACTACAGAAAGTAATCCCTTATTTAGTATTTTATGTTGTCAATACTCCAAATGTTTCCCCTGGTTTTCAAGCATTTTATTTGGATATTTTTAGTAACTAGATAGCTACCAAAATGATGTTTATATGTCAATGTTTGTATTATTAGAAATAAAAATAGTTTGGATAATATCTAAGAGTACCAATGACTTAGTTCTCAAATGACAGAGAAAAAAAATGGCATTTAACATTATATTAGCCTTCATTAATTATACTACATATAGTATAATTGTTATAAGGTCAATTAAGTTTCAGTTTGGAGAGACTATTTTTTATTTTTTCATGGCAAATATTTTAACATCTTGATTTCTTATATCTGAATCTTTAGGGTGAGGTTGGTGATCCTGGAATTCCTGGGGCCCCAGGACCCAAAGGATTTAGGGGACTAACTGTAAGTGGCATATAATTCTAGAAATAATAACATTTCTCTGGCAGCCCCTGGCTTTTATGTTGGAATAATAAATGTGGGTTATTGATCCAACTCAAAGACATTTGAGATGACACTTGCTAGCTTGCAACGTACCTTTTCCAAGGTCTCTATATTCTACAACATAAGAGTTGAACTTAGTGACATTTAAGGTCACTTTCAGATCTAAAAGTGTATGGTTCCATGAATCAGAACTACTCTAAAGATTTACAAATTGCTAACTTGCTGTTCTAAGCAGTATCTGTGTCCTCCAGTCTTTCCTAAGGCATATATTAATTCCAGAATACTAACCCTGTACATAGAAATAAAGCTGACTCTTTTCACTGTGTCCCTGAGGATTTTCTGATGATTCTGCCATCCGTAATAAGGTCTATGGGGTATTCATTTTAAGGAAGGCTATTGAGACCTTCTAACTGGCAAAGTGCAGAGTGAGTGCTTACTTAAAAACAAAATGCTAAGATAAGCATGCTTCCATTTTAAAGTTTGAGTGCAATATCTACGGTCACCATCAGGTGTAAAAGAGATGCACTTCAATGAGTATCTTCCATCTGGCTGGATAAATTTTATTAGTATCCATATCCATTATCTTGAGGTATGGGAATGACATGACCTGCTCATCTCCTTTTCTGTGTGGGAGTCATTTTTCTTATCTGATCTTTTACACATGGGAAGTTTTTTCTTAGATATCTGTGTGCCCTAATCTATTTGCTTTTCCTGTTAGAACCAATCCCTGTTTATCCCTAATTTAGGTTTAAATGCACAGAGCAAATTATGTCACTAAATGAAGAGGCTAGGAGGGAAATGGATGTTTACCAATAATTAAGTAAGCAATTTACCTGACTTGAATTAATAGCAGCTGTCTTTTCAAAACAATTTTTAAGAAATTACAAAGTCTCATTAAAACTGAGTCATTCCCTATGGATAGTCAATGTTCAAACTAATGTAAGTTTCTATCTGCAGCTCACTGTAGGCTTGAAAGGTGAAGAGGGATCTCGAGGACACCAAGGCCCTCCTGGACGGAGAGTAAGTTTGTGTTGAGACATGAGAACTAAGTAGGGTATACTGGTTTCTGGGAAGTTTGGTGGAAAGGGTTCAGAGTTTAAAGTCAGAAAGCACTGAGTTCAAGTCCAGCTTCTGCTTCTTCCTAGCTATATGTCCTTGGGCCAGTCACTGGTTCTTTCAGTTTATTTCTAAACGGGGATTCCTAATTACTTCAAAAGGTAACCATAAGGATCAGATAATTCTAATAAACTATTGAGTGCAACATGTAAATACTAGCTATTAACTGTGATTTGTTACTGAAGTTTTAAAAATAGGAATGGGATTGTATAAACTTCACAAAGGTGTCCCTAGCAAAGTTTCCTCATGCACAACAGGTTGATAGTTTCTCAAAACCATATTGTTGCCATCTTATTCTTAAAATTTAGACTATAGAGACATTTGGAAATACAACTACAGCTTTCCACTCTAAATCTTTTATAAAAGGAAGGGCACCTCTGGAAGAAGTTCCAGGCAGAGTCAGGCACAACTCCCACCAACAAAACACCACCTCCCCATTTTAGTGCCTCTGGTGCTGTTGTAATGGTTTAGTTACATGTCTGTCTCCCCTAACAAGCACCAGGCGAGAACTCAATAGTGCCAGCAGTTGCGTTTTGTGGAGGAGGCCCAGGGAGCATTGTGTAAAGAGTGGGTAAAAAGTTTATCTTTCTTTTGTGCATTCTGACTGTTTTATGATGACTTCTGATTACTTGGGTGGGTTCTTGAACCTGGGACTTTATAAAGAAAAAAAAATTGTGGATAGTTTTGTGGATGACTGAATGCACAGTAGAATGAGGATCATCTAAATTATAAAAGATACTCTGATATAATCTTTTCTTTCTTTCTTATAAAGGAAGGAATGAATATTCTTGGTCATGTGAGTGAGAATTTAGTCTCTGGGCTAAGCTCTTCTGTTCTGGGTATATCTCCTTTTTGGAATCTGAGGAACTTGCATCTTCCTGCTCTTGTGGTTGGCCCAGCTGGTCTGGATTGGAATATGGCTTCTTTGTCTCAGGCTCTTGATCTTCAGTCTCTGCTTAAGAACTTTCTTGAAGTTATTCTTTTTTTTTTTAATTTCAGAATATTATGGGGGTACAAAAGCTTTTTGAAAGAAGATAGACTAAAGGCCAATAAACATATTAAAATGCTCAGTGTCTCTAATCATCAGGGAAATGCAAGTTGAAGTTATTCTTAAGCTCCCCCTTTCAGGGTATGGTTCTGACTCTCTGTAAGAGGTGGACCACCTACCCTATTAGCCGGAGACTGTCATCTCTCTGTTTAAAAGGTTGTACATTTTCCCTGTTTTCTGCCATGACTTAGAAAAGGTAGATTAAGACTGCATCTTTTAGTAAGAGGCATAATTTCTTGATTTGTGTAAAAAAAAAATATATATATATATATATCCCAAAGGGTGCAATCAGGGTTGCTGCAACAGTTCTGGTTAGCATCAGTAGTATAGAGTAGGCCACCTAAGCATTCAGCAGATGTGTAGCTGATTATTAGATGGTTGGGTGGATAGATGGATGGTTGGATGAATGAAGAAGTAACTTCAGTTACTTAGAACATAGGTTTTTATGTTGACATTCCTGGTTGAACTTCCTGGGGGGAGTCAATGAAATTGTACATGTATAAACATGTAACAGTGCTTTTCTGAAGTATACATATTAGCAATTATAAGTTGCCCCCCCCGCCAAAATCTGTGTGTGCAAATATAGTAAGAACCACTACCCAAAAGCAGCCTGATCCTGATAAAAGGAAGTAAGAAGGGGAAAAGAGAAAAGCTCGATCAAGTTGCTGAGAAAGGAAGACTGACTTTTTTCAGGAAGCCTTCCCTGATTCACTTCACCCCAGTATTTGCATTCCCCGCTCCATAGCACGTCAGCACGTAGGAGCTTGGGGTGTATGCTCTTTTTCATACAATATCTATTTTGCTATGTGAGTATCTTTGGGTCTTTCACATATGTAGAGGCTGTATCTTACCTTCTGGTTTTTAGACTCCTTGGTTTGTAATGTAACTGTTCCCTTGAATTCTCAATAAATCCCTCTCCATAGAGCTACCTTTTGGAAAGACTGTTGTTCACAGTTTTAAGCATTCTTATAGAAATGCCTTTTTCTAAGTCTTGCATCTTTAATACAAATATATTTAAGAAGTACTTTTGTTTCATTACTTCCTATCACTTTAGAAATATAATTCAGTTTACTTGGGGTAGACATCTGCTTACTTGACCTAACACTGAAACAAAAAAGTTTATACCCTTGCTATGTGTGGGAAAGTGCTCTATAATTAATCCACTGGGTTCAGGAATACTTTAAGCACTCCTTGCCAGCTGTGCTCTTAAGAAAGAAGATTTTTTTCTTTTCTCTTGTTTTATCACTGAAGACTCCAGTTCACATACCAATTACTTGCTTTGTTTTTGTTTTCCTAGGGCATTAAAGGCGTGCCAGGGCAGCCTGTGTATTCTGTATGTATCTCCCTGTTCATCAGGGAAACTCAACCTGTTTTTTTGGAAATAAACACAACTACTCAGAGGTCACTGTACTCATGTTTCTTTTCTCTCTCTTTTTAAAATTTATAGCAATGTGATCTGATCCAGTTCATGCGGAAACATAGTCGTGAGTATCTGTGTGTCATGGGACAAAAGCATCAATGGTTGGTGAGTGTACTTGGGAATGAACCCAGGGTGGCTTTGTGAAGTCAGTAGGCTGGGTTCACTGGTGGAGAAGCCTCTGTAACAGGCCGGCCTGGAGTGGCTATGGTAGGAACATCACATCAAAGGTGGAGAAGGGATAAAGCAAAAGTGCCTTAGTTCAAGAGGTACAATGCAGGCTGGTGTGGCTCAGGTCTGTAATCCTAGCACTTGGGAGGCCCAGTTGGGTGGATCGCCTGAGCTCACAGGTTAGAGACCAGCCTGAACCAGAGTGGGACCTCATCTCTAAAAATAGCCAGGTGCTGTGGTGGGTGTCTGTAGTCCCAGCTACTCGGGAGGCTGAGGCAAGAGAATCACTTAAGCCCAAGACTTTGAGGTTGCTGTGAGCTGTGATGTCACAGCACTCTACCAGGAGCAACAAAGTAAGATTCTGTCTCAAAAAAATAAGAAAATAAAAAAGGAGTGCAATGCATGTAGGAAACAGAGACCAACTCAAAAGGTATGTGAATTAGCTCACATTATCATCACAATTAAGTGCAAAACGACTGAGAGGTCAAGTAATTACCCCAGATTTGCACCCCTCAAGCCCAGCAGGTGTATCTACTTGTTCTGTGTTCTACAGCCTGTGCTTGTAGCCTTGTGGACTGGTTTGAAGTTACCACTGAATGTTCTTAGTCAGAAAAAAGGCATCTGTGCTAAGCTTGAGATGCAGAGGAAGCTATGGGTTGTGTGTGCTGTCTGCTGGCAGTCAGCATGTCAGTGGCCATGGGATCAAGGCCAAGAAAAGGTATTCATAGGGTTGGTGCTGTGAGACAGCAGGACCAAGAGGCGGTTTGTTGCCAGAGTTAATAATGTCTTTTATTATATTGGAGTGACTCATTTGCTTCCTAGGAATTGAGTGAAATGAACATGGAAATTGTCAGGCCTATGGTTTCTTAAAGATTTACAAACACTTGGAATGATTTCTCTTAGGTTTACAGAGTAAATCAGTAGCAAACCCAGATGCTATTTTGCCCAGGAGAAACCCTTGGGGTGTTTTTGTTTGTTTGTTTGTTTTTCCCTCCTCTCTCTGGAGGTAGAGATCACTCAGAGGAACTATATTTTTTATCAAAGACAAAGTTCATTTGGCAATCTCCCCATGGTTCTAGGAAAGTAGAGGTTCCCAAGGTATTCATCAGGGAAGAAAATAATACCCCATATTTCAGCCTTGTGGTGTTGAATGACTCTCAGAAGACTCAAAGAAGAAAGATACAACAAATTGAATTTCAGCTATCTTGCCATTTAATCAGAGGCTCATCTATTTTGTTTGTAAGACAAGTAATCAGTGTTTAAGTTTCAACCTAAATTCTGCTAATGTGTACTGGTCGTGGCTCACAAGGGGAAAAGGTCTGGAAGGTTCATAATTTCATAAAATTCTGTGGACATCTTCCTCAATCCTTTAACCTCAGCTTTTTATAACTTGAGAATTAGCCTCCTTTGCAATTGTAGCCAAATAAAATCTTAGTCTTTGTTGAAATTTTGTTTTTAGGATTATTTTTAGTCTGTGTTCCAAAACTATAATAGATTCTTCTCTCTTTCCTTTTCATAGCTTGTTGGAGAGGTGAGTATTCTTACCATACTGTTTCTTGCTGAGATAATTACTGTGTTCTGACAAGACCAGTTTGAAAAAAAAAATCCCTTACTTCCATGGGGAAAAAGACATCTTCCTTCTATGCAGACACATGTAATCTTTTGATTATGACTACAACCATCAATGTCAGTTGTGCCCTGCTTGTCAGATGGAGACCCTCAGCCCCCAACCCCTTCACACTACTGTCTAATCTAGAACTTGTCAATGGTCAGTTCAGTCTCTCCATAGAGAAGGCCTTGTGTTGGGTGGGGGTGGAGGTTTCAGTGAACAGGGCTCTCTGTCTGATCTTCAGTCTGCTGCCCTATCTACTGCTGACCCACTTGACACCAGCTTCCGGGACATGTGAGTGCCCTTTCCTCCCTCTGATCCACACTCATGTCCATCTCATCAAGTATTGCCTCTGTAAACCTCACCTGCCCTGGGGACATAGAAGATCTTTTCAGAGCCTGGACAGCCATTGGTGCTGCATGGTGCCTTAGAGCCCTCGGATGAGTGGCCATTGACCAGTGACTATGTTAACTTCAAGTGCTCTAGGTCTCCTAGAGGCCCGCTGAAGTAGACCCTCAGGTCTTTGAGCTTGTCCCAAAGTTTGGAACCATTCACCTTAATTCTGCAAAAAGTTCCTTGCACATAGTAAGTGTTCAATAAACCTGTATGAATTTGGATTAAATGTATCAGGTACCCTGCTAGGCAATGGGGGAGGGAAAGAACAAAAATAAATAGAAATCAGTAGCTGCCTTCCAGGATAACCTGTGATGCTAGGTCAGTCTTAAAGATATTTTCAACTACTTTGCCAAAAATTTTTAGCATAGGCCTAAGAAATAAGGAATACAACATTTTTCTTAGTCTACTGTTCATTATCAGCTTTCATATTTTAAAATTACTGAAATAATCAAGCAAAATACCTTGATTCAAAACACATCCCTAAGTTAATACTTTCCTATTTCTGTTACTAAGAACAGAGGTTGGGACATGGAATACTTTTAGTGTAAGAAAATTTGGGATAATAAAACAGCCTAAGCAGATGGAGGTTCTTATTTTAAAATTCCTGTGTTCAGACATTAACAAGGACACTGAAAAGTTAGGTTTCAGGGCGGTGCCTGTGGCTCAAAGGAGTAGGACGCTGGCCCCATATACCAGAGGTGGCGGGTTCAAAACCACCTCCCCGGCCAAAAAAAAAAAAGTTAGGTCTGACACATGGGGCAAATTCTCTACAAGGTTCCTAATGTTTAGTCATTATAAAGTCATTAGTGTTGAGCTGGGAATTGCAGACAGTTTATATAACTCACTGCAAACCTTTCTTGGTTCGTGCTACTCCCTTCCTCCGCCATCCTGGCCTTTTTTTCAAAACCCACCTTTCTCAGCCCCTGAGAGACAGCCCCTCTTTGGAAGCTGCCTCTTTATCCTGAGAGTCCCCTTTAGGAATAAAAATCAACCTGTACTTTATAGTATAATGATCTTTCCCTGCATTTCACGTGGCAGGTACTCAATAAATATTTGTTACACAATCGGATAGAAATCTTACAACTGTATCATTCATAGAGCAGATATTCAAAATTTCCAAATAAACTATAATTTATTCATTAAAGATGTATATATAGTAGAATTTACCTTTGTGTGTGCATGCTCAGCTTTACTACCTGCATAGATTTATGAAACTACTGCCCCAGGATACAGGACAGCTCTATCAGCCCAGGGACTCCTGCCAATTTCATTTTAGATAGTTGACTACTAGTGGGCTATGAAGTGTAAGCATCACATAGCCAAATATTCACACTCTACATTTAGGTAATAGTCTCACATTTCCACAGCAGATTCCTTTCCTTTCTTTGCATGTGGGTATCCCTACTTCTAGAGCTGGATGAAATACTTGCTTTGCCTGCATGGGAACCAACTTCATGGGAGTCAAGGCTGTGGGGAAGGATTTGATCCAGTGAATTAACTGAACACTTCTCCTTTTCCCTTTTATAGAGAAGTGTCCGGCGTATCCAACAGAGCTGGTGTTTGCCCTGGACCAGTCCTCTGATATCACAGAACAGAGATTTAATAAAACAAGGGACATTATCACTTCCATTATCAATGACCTTGACATCAGAGAAAGTAACTGTCCTATGGGAGCAAGAGTTGCTGTGGTTTCCTATGACTCGGGCACCAGCTATCGCATCCGTTGGACTGACTACCACAGGAAGAAACAGCTCCTCCAGCTGGTTTACCAAATAAAATATCAAAGGAGCACGGAGGCCCGAGACATTGGAAGTGCAATGAGGTTCATGGCCCGCAACATTTTCAAGCGGACATATGCAGGGGGCAACACGAGGAGGGTTGCTGTGTTTTTTAGCAATGGCCAAACAGCCAGTAGATCCTCTGTCCTCACAGGCACCATGGAGTTCAGTGCCCTGGATATCAGTCCAGCAGTCCTTGCTTTCAATGAAAGAGTTTTCCTCGAGGATGCTTTTGGAGTAAGAATTTCTCTTGGCAACTTCTTTATTATTAAGATAATGGTAGTGGTAGGGTGAGAAGGGAGTGGTGGCCTCTTGAAAATCCTTTTGAAGTTTTCACAGCTATATTGTTGTCAGTGCCCATGAAATCCAATGCCTAATAATAACAGTCCTTAATAATAGCAACCACATTTGGTCAGCACCTGCTATAAGCCAGGCACTGCATACATACTCACACATTCTCACAGGTGAATGCAACTATTATCTCCATGTTAAAAATGAGGAAAAACTGAGATCCAAAGAGTTCTAGGAGCTTAGCCAACCATGCACAGCTACTGAGGGGCAAGATCAAGGTGTGAACTTAGTTCTATCTGATGCAGAGGGCCATGGATGTGGTGCTCTACCAGCCTCTGCTGGTCTGAGGTTTCTCAGATTTGTCATCTGGTTAGTGTGTCTCACTGAACAGCTGGTCTTTGATAGGTGAAGTTCAAGGGATCATTGAACCCCTGAAGTTGTGTGAGACATCTGATGTGCATGAACACTTTTCCCAAAAGAGGTTCTGTCACTTTTGGGTCCACAGATTCTCAAGAGATTGAGCTTCCCTCTTCTTCCCACTAATACCCTTAAAGACCTCTTTCTCTATTGTTCTAACACTTTTATGTATATTCAGATTTTCCATGAAATACATTATTCTGGATCTGGATGAAGCCATCGTGTCCTTCAAGAGATCATAAAGGTCTATTTTCATACAAATACACAATTTCTATTATAAAAAGAGAAAGAATCTCTATACAGCAGTGAAAATAATCTGCTCTTAACCCAGCCAAGAATGTTTTGGAAGTCGGAGCCACAGGGAGAGTTACAACAGACCCTGACAAAAAGCATTGTAAGAGGTCAAAATCTCGTGATTTCCAGTTTTTCTTTTCTGCCTCCTTAACTTTGGGTAGAAATGAGTGATAGTTCAGCCGTGAGAGCTGTGTTAAATTCTACAATAGGAGAACATCTCAGTAGGACATCAAGTTCAGATCCGTAACCACGGGTAGGACCATTCCAAAGCCCTCAGACTCTCCACCAGAAAAGAGCCTCCAGTCACCCTTATTAACAAGTGGTTTTAATTTGCATTATCTTGCAGAGTAAGTTCTTAGGAAATAAGAACCCCCCACATTAGTTCTGGCTGTACACCATGCTTAAGTAACACCCCTTTCGGTCATTCTTTATGCCTCCCTGTCTCTACACACTTCTCCACTCAAGACATCCTCTTTGCCCTCCCTTCCCCATCCTCTTTACTGTGTCCTCACCACTTCCAACTGTGAAAGTGTAGAGCTGCTATTCTTGGTGTCCAGCAGTGTCTGTTTTCCTACATACTTACCCCTGGATTTTATCTGTCGAGCTTTTAAAATTTTTGCCAATTTGATTGATAAATAAGAATATCCCATTGTTCTTTTGATCAGATTTCTGTGTAAGGTTAAGCAGTTTTTCATATGTTGGTTGCCCATTTTGATTCTTCTGTGAAGCTGCCACCTCACATCCCTTGTCTCACTTGTGTTTTGCGTTGCTTCTTTTGGCACGTCTACTCTAAAATACTTTGTCTTCCCATTTGATCCTGGACCCTGTCTCAAATAGAATTTGAACTTGCAATTTTTCACTGAAGTTCAAGAATGGTAACTATGTACATTAATGCACTTCTGGGGTATAGTGTGGGGTTTTCACCCACAATCCGAAACACTTCCATCAAACTGGTTAACATAGCCTTCATGTCATTTTCTTAGTTATTATTTTAAAACGTTCACATTCCACTCTTAGAAAGATTCACTTGTACCCTTATAAGATAAACCTCAGAAGTGATCCCTCCAATCCCCCTCCCTCCACTCATTCCCCCTTCCCCCTCCCTCCCCATATTCTTAGGCTGTTATTAGG
>CAUYTI010005966.1:0-13529 GCA_963575145.1 Galago senegalensis | reverse complement strand
CGCACGCACATTTGTACGCAAAGGTGCTATTGACAGCAGGCAGGCAGAGAGCTGGGCAGGTGCACAGTCAGGGTGTGGATATTTCTGAGAACAACACACCGAGCGCTAACACCTGTGACAACCCTGCGTCTAAACCCAACAGGGTCTGCCCAGCTTGTAGCACCTGCTGTTTCTCTCACAGAAACTATACGTCTAAACTGAAACAATGGATTTTTAAGAGTTGTCTGTACTGATTTTCTATTGCTGGGTACAAATGACCACAGTCAGCGTCTTAAACAGACTGTGCACCACCCCGCGATGTCTCCTGGGTCAGGAGCCCGGCCCTCTGCTCAGTCTCACAGCTGAGCTCCGGGCTCTCCGCCAGGCTGCTGCACACCCGCAGGCTTCGCCAGGGAATAATCTTCTTCAAGCATCTTCATGCTGGCTAAACGTTATCTCCCAACCGTACTGGGATTGCGGTTGCGGTTTCCAAACTGGCGGTTGGCTGGGGAGACTCAGCTCGCAGACTCCGCAGCCCGAGCGGCGCGGCCCTGCGTCCTCTCCAGGGCACTGCACTCCTGGCCGGGAGAAGACTCTCCCCAAACTCAGAAGGGCCCCTTGCTCCTGTAAGGTTTTCATCTGATTCATTAGGCCTACTAAGGGTAATCTTGTTTTTGTTTAACTAAAAATCAGCCTAAATTGCATCTGTAAAATGTCTTGATTGTTGCCATATAACATAGCCCGGTCACAGTGACACCTGTCATGGGCAGCCTCATACCAGGCATGGGCGCGACATCAGGGCCGGTCTTTGAACCCTCCTGCCCCAGCGTCAAGCCATTTGAAGGGCCCATACTGTTGGCCTTTCCTCAATTCTTTATCTATTTACCAAGACTGTAAGTTGTTTAGGAAAAATTTCCAAATTTCACATTTCATACATTCTCTCACTTTTCTAGAATCCATTGCTCCCTCCCCCCACCCCCCACGCCCAGCACTTTTTAAATTGAGACTCATACAAAACCCCGGCTGGCTGTGCTGCGGTTCTCCCACTGAGCCTCTCACTTTTGCACCTAGAACCTTGCAGCCCGGCAGAGTAAACGCTTCTGCCCAGACAGACCTGAGTCTGAATCCCCATTCTCTTGTTAATTTTAAGGCCTCCGGCAAGTCGTTTCACTTTTTAGAGACTCATTGTCAAGAAAATCACTGTATTTCCTCCTGTTATGACTAGGAGGAGGACGTGTAGAATGCCTTGTATGACAGCTGGTAGATGCCGGCTCGCAGAGAGGGGTCAGCGGTGGAGGTCTCTGAGCACAGACGCCCCCCCACCCCACCCCCCGCTCTGGCTCTCCCTCACCCTGCTCAGGTTCGCCGAATGACACGTCTGTTTACCGGGAACGTTCCATTCTCTAGACCACATGTTCCGTGTATTCTTCACAATCGTTTCTTTTAATGTTGTATTCCTTTTCTGTTGCTGCAGTTAGACGTTACTGCAACCTTGATTAAAACACAAAGCTACTCTCCAACAGTTCTGGAATGCAGAGTGGGACATCAGGGTGTTGGCAGGGTCATGCTCCCCCTGAAACCTGAGAGGAGAGTCCGCCCGGCCCCTGCAGGTTATGAGGCTCCCAGGCTCCTCTGTGGCTCCAGCAGCCGGATCTCTGACTGCACCGTTACATTCTCGCCTGCAGTTCTTTCTTCTTCACTTATAAGCAAGCTTGTATTAAACTCAAGGCCCACCCAGACAGCTCAAGAAGATTTCTCATTCTGAAATCCTTAATTTCACATGCAAAGAAAAAAATGCTTTTTTTTCTAAATGTGAGATCATTTGCAGGGTCTGAGGATCAGAAAGAGGACATATCTCTCTGGGAGACACCGTTCAGTTCACTACCAAAATACTATTATTTCACTCTCACAAAAAAGGAGCCCGTCTCAGAGAAGTCTCAGTACTTCTAAATTTTACTCTTTTTTTCCTTATATAAGCTTAACCTGTCTTTCTGAAACTGTCAGAAACCATTTCTTCTAGTGAAAATTAGCCTAAGTGTGGGAGTTAGAGTTGAATTGCTTTAAATCTGAAGATGTCAGCATGAGGGTCGAGTAGATGCCGATCTTGGTTCTTAATTAGAAGATCTTAGTTCTGTGTGAAGAATGAAGCAGGATGAATCGCTTTGCCTTGATGCTGTGAGCTGTGACAGTCTGCTGCTGACGCTTCATAACCACAGATTATAGGGGATCAGGCACAGTGTGGACAAGAAAGTAAGTTCCCATGTTCTTAAGCAGCTCAGGGTCCTCACTCCTCACCATTCCACACTGCCCTCCTCCCCAGTTAACCTGGGCTTCTTCCATCTACATGTACTGTGTGTTACGGATGGCAACTTGTGCATGTGTCTCAATTTATACACGTATTTTTTCTAATCCAAATAAATTCCCTTCTTGTAAGATTCTATTCAGGTCACTTTCACAAATTCTCATTAATATATGTTTTTATAAGGAGGATAGAAATAATCATATAAGAAGACACACACTCTAATGGGAAGTGTTGGGCTCTGAAAACCATCTCATTTCCCCTTCAGTCTTCATTAATTAATTTTGTGACCTCCCCTGAAGGAAGGCCAAGAGGACTTTATATACATTTTTCTTATTTTCATACTGAGATAATTACTATTTCCTCACTCAAAGCTTTCCTCCAAGCATAAAAGAACCAATAAAAGAGCTGTCAAAATGCTCAGAGCAAAAAACAGTGTCCCACTGAACTAAATATAGAAGATAAAAGAAGAATAGGGAGCAAATGAAATAAGAAATTTAAAAAATCTGTACAAATATTTGGAGCGTTCTCTAAATCAGGAGTGTTTGAGTAATTGTTGTTCTCTATAAGCCTCGGTATTCTCTGATTATGACCCTATTATAGACAAAGATTTCAGGAGGATTTAATGTCATTAATGAAATATAAATTTAAACCTACTAAAATACTTTTTTTATTAAATCATAGCTGTGTACATTAATACAGTCATGGGGCACAGTGTGCTGTTTTTATATACAATTTGAAATATTTTAATCAAACTGGTTAACATAGCCTTCAGGTCATTTTCTTAGTTATCATGTTAAGACATTTATATTCTATATTTAAATACTTTGTCCTGTAATGAGAATGCTGTAAACTTCAACAGGTGCATCTAGAAAGTTATTCCAGCCTCCCAGTCTGGGGAGTGCTTGATTTCTGGAAGTGTTTTGATACTTACCCTGTGAAACTCACCAGCCAGCTCTAAGGAGCTTTACTTCTCAGGTATTTACTTCAATAGATAAGGATTAAATAGTAAACCGGGGTGTGTCCCCAGTTCCTAGATAAGGCAGAGATATTTGTAGAGAGAAAGCAAGGCAGCTGAAAAGTATTTAAACTCCACTGATTAGTGGAGTCCTCTGGGGCCCAATGGGATCTCTGCTGTGTGGATAGGAAGTAGCTGGCCTGCTGTTTTTCAAAGATAGCCCACATTTAAAACACAAAGTAATTAAGTGTTTTAATTTTGACCCCTACTGTGCCTTTCCTTTTTAGAGCACAGCAGGATGGGTGAACGTAATTGGCACCCTCACAAAGGTTGAGTGCCCAAGGTTGTAGCAAGTGTCTGTTAGCAGTTACAAAGGGACACTTTAATACCTCCTTATCTATATTCCATTCTTAGTCTGATTATTAAACAAAAGGATTGTGTCCACATCAACTACAAAAAGCACCCTCAACTCTTCAAAAACTGTGGTTATAAAATAAATATATCTGTCATCTGAGATATAAGAGTGTGTTTGTTTACCTTGGCAGAAACCAAGGCAAATCATACTATAATTTTTATAGTTTTATTTTATCCTAAAATATATTAAGATACATATTCTAGTCCCAAATGGTCCTTTAGATTTTCTAGTTAACTAAGCTTTTGAGTTAGATTCACATACAAGGAATAATTGCTTACAAAATAGGTCCTTTTGCATAAATAGTAATAGCAGAGAAATTCAAAAGATCCTCGCAGAAACAGAGCCAGACTTGTTTAACCTGTTGAGAAAGGATTCCCAAGGAGGGTGAGGTCCAGGAGAACAGGTCTTCTCAAAGAAACCACAAGGATACACCTGCAGGATCCTCTCCATGGTGACTCAGCTCTTGGGAATTCATAAACTTAACCTCCTAGAACTTGGAAATTTCCACTTCTGTGAAATCCTGTAATTCTGTGGGGCTGGAATAGCATCTCCTGCTTGATTCAAATTGGCGAATGAGAAGGGTACCTGTGGGGTGAACTTCTTGACTGTGGATAAAAAGGGAAAGCCAGTCAGGGAGCACAGCCATTTGGAATTCTTCCATGCGGTATGCTCCCAGCCAGTGAGTAAAGCCCTTCCTCTTATAAACATGATGTTTGGGTGTTCTTTCTCTCCATTGGGTCTCATCTTTCTGCTGTCAACAGAAAAGAAGACTTACTGTAAAATAATTTAAGGAGGTTTGTTCTGAGCCAAATTTGAGGACCATGACCCAGAGCCACACCCAGGAAGCCTTGGGCACATGGACTGGAGGTGCTGGGGTCACATGGGCACATGGACTGGAGGTGCTGAGGTCACATTTAGGTTTTACACATTTCAGGGAGTCTGGGATTACAGGTGAGGTCATCAGTCAATATGTGGAGAACATACATGGGTTCAGCCCAAAAAGGGGGGACGTCTGAAAGCTGGAGCTTACAGGTGACAGGTGGGTTAAAGATTCTCCAGCTGACAATTGGCTGAAAGAGTTAGGCTCTGTCTAAGTCCAGGAGTCAGTGAAAGGAATGCTGAAGATAAAGCAGGGGTCCTCAAACTACGGCCCACGGGCCATGTGCAGCCCACCTCGGACATTTATCCAGCCCGCTGGGTGTTTTGCCACTGCTGCCTGTCCTGCTTAGCAGCTGACTCATCCCGGGGTCCACAGTCCAGCCCTCCAATAGTCTGAGGGACAGTGAACTTGCCCCCTGTTTAAAAAGTTTGAGGACCCCTGAGATAAAGAGTCTGTTAATTAGAGGCAAAGTACCTGACAGACTCAGGTGAGCTGTTGTGTATATTGAGGACCTACAGGTGGGTGTCTCTCAGATCTAGCCCTGTCACAGAGAGTCAGAGAGAAGTCTCTAGAAGGGGGGGCGTCTGATCCCCTTTCTCATGACTGGCAACTCAGTTTGGGGGATCCCTTGGCCAAGTGGGGTCCAGTCAGTCAGGCACTGAGGGGGGTGCCATGGTATTTAGTTCACAGACCACTGCTCTGAGATTCCAAAGTGGTGCCTGGCCTGGTGTAATATATTCCCTGTAAATATTTGCAGATTCAGAACATGAGTCTTCCACATGCTTCATTTTTTCCTCTCATATCTTCCAACATGGCAGCTCCGAGCTCTGCTCTGGGCTCTGCAACTTGGAGGCAGGAGGTGAGGTTAGACCTCGTGTTTCCGTGAACACATTTCTATTAGATCTACCACCGCCAAACAGTTCTGTTTCTGTTGTGGGTGGAGATGTTGCACTAATCAAGTAAAGACCTGGATTCTCAACTTCACTGGAACCCTCGACCCATTTATCTCCCACGCAGAAGGACGAGCTCAGTGATTTTCCCACGTCCCTCTCCACTGGACAGTCATCAAGTCAGAGAGACCTGCGAAGAGGCTTTGTTCCCAGTGTCAGAGGTTGTTTTCAGAATAAATTACCTGGACACACACCTCTTGTCACTACATGAAAAAGATAATATATGAGGACCAAGAAACAGAGTCCTCAAATCTTTTTCTATTGATGTGTTAAAATAGTAGAAACAGATAAGTTAGTCCAGAACTGTGGAGCCCTCATTTCAGAAATAAGCATGACCAGCCATGTGGTGACATCTTTGAGAACATTTTCAAAGTTTGAAAACGCCAAACTGTCTGATTTGAATTGACATCTTTTCATTGCTCTCTGTGAGACTTTGGGAAAAGCTGCCTCAGCTTTTTGTGCCTTAGTTTACTCAGTTTGAAATGCACGCAGTATTAGAATCTACTTTACAGGGCTGCGTCAAGAGCTGTGAAGAGTCTGAAAGCTGAATGTACTCTCCAGCTACACGTTATCCTGCCATGGTTTCATGGATGCTGGTAGAAGACAAAAAGACTCTTGGGTCAGAGATACAGGACGTCACACACCTGTCCCATGCCCTTTCCTCTCTCCCCCACAGTCCCACCAGAGCAATATTCATGGGTCCAGAAGAATGCTGCCCACTTGTGAATTTGAGTTACAACCAAGGAGCCCTCCTATGCCAGCTCAGTCTTTCATAATGAACTGCGACCAAACTTCCCTGCATTGTTCCTGAAAGGAGACTTAATCTTTATTTTACTGGACAAAACACAAGTCTGCTCTTTGCTGAGAAGGAAGCCCTAATATGTATGTGGTCTGGGAACTGGGTCTGTGAACTTGCCACTGTGCGCTTACCTTGGCAGCACCGTACAAACCGCTCAGTAAGGGTCTTTGTTGGTGGTGGCGTCTCTCTGAGTGGTGTTCATTACTGCTGAGGTGTGTTTTGGTGAGCCATCACAAGAATGTGGGAGCTTGAATTACAGCAACAAAAGAACATTTGTAAATTTCCTGTTAAACTTGGCAAGAGGAGAATTGAATTCAGGGACATGGTAATCCCAGTTTATGGGATAATGCCTTGAAGAAAAAGGCGGTGTGCAAATGGATTAAACAAACGGATTTCTGAGGGGAGAGAAAGTCCGCTGATGAAGAGAGGTCAGGGAGGCCAGTGAGGAACAGAGCTGAGGAAACCGCTGAGAAAGTGCATCACACTGTGCATCAGGATCCTGGGTCATGAGCAGCACAGCAGACCAGGGAAACACTGATAGGGAAACAGGGGAATCTTTACTGAAAATCTCGGCCAGCCACTCACTGCTTTTGTATCACAAGGCACCAGCTCACACTGCACTGTCTGTGAGGGAGGTGTTAGCCAGTAAACAACCATGTTGGAACACCCTCCCTACTCACCTGATCTGGCCCCCAAAGATTTTTTCTTTACCTGAAGATAAAGGAAATCTTGAAAGAAAGGTATTTTGATGACATTCAGGACATCAGGGTAATACTACAATAGCTTAAACTACCATTGCATAAAAAAGTTCCAAAACTGCTTTGCAGGGTAGACTGGACACTGGCTTTGGTGCATAGCTTCTCCACGGGGTCCTTTTCAGGTGACCATAGCCATATTTAGCATTGAGGTGCATTGCACTTTTTCTAGAATGAGTTCAGGCACTTAGTTGTCAGCCCTGGTATCTTCCATGACTGTTCCCTACACAAACATTTTTTAAAAGATAATCTAGGACATAAAGGCAATTATTACCTCTGCAAAGAAGAGGGAAATTTAAAAGGTCCACCATGATTGTCTCTCATGCCTCCCCCATCCTTGTGAGTTAATAAATTTATTTTTATTATTATTATTGAAGTTTAACTATTATTTTAGTAATATATCTTATTCCATCTGTTTAGCATTTATGTATATGATTCATAACAACCCTATCCAACTAGTCCAAACAGTGTGAACAGCACAGTTAAACTGTACAAGGATCCAGAAATCTAGACACAGAATTGGGTCTGAAAATAAGTACCTAATAAATAATCATTTTATTCATTTGTTCTTTTCATAAAAAACCTCAACTGTGGTTTAGAATTTTCCCAACTTTTATTTATTTCCTTCATTGCTTTTGAAAGTTTTTCTCCTCTGAAACTTATGTGGCAGTTTTGAAACATGGAAGCCTTAAGAACTGATTAGATTAATTAAATGCTCACGAATGGATTAACTGATTAATGGATTAATAGGTTAACATAGGGATGGAATTGGTGGCTTTACAAGAAGAGAGAAGAACCTAACCCAGCAAGTTAATAGGCTGAGTCTCTCACATGTGGTGCCCATGCTGCCTCCAGAGTCCAGAGAATCCCCTCTCCCAGAAGAGCCCTCACCAGATGTCACCCCATGACCTTGGACTTTACAACCTCTAGAACTATAAAAAAATAAATTCCTTTTCTTTATAAATTGCCCAATTTCAGGTATACTGTTATAAGCTACAGAAAACAAACGAAGGCACTAGGTTACTGTATTTCGTGTAACAATTTGCTATTAACAAAATTAATTGAATTATCTCAGTAGATATGTAGGAAATTATTGTGTTATAGAATAAACACCATGATAATGGTGATAGTAATCTTAAAAAAAAAACCAGTTCTCTGTAAAAGCCCACATTGTCTCTGATTAATACTTTTCTGAAAATTTCTTGGTGAATTGCTTTAAATCAGCAATATTAGAGAATGAAAAATTAAGAAATAATAATAGGAAAATGTTGATAATGAGGTTTAAATGGTAGAATAGATGATAACAGATCAAAATTAATCAAAAAGGTAAAAATCACATTCAGTTGGAATAAAATGAAATAGGCATAAAATATGCCTCATTAAGGGTTTTTTTTAAGTTGTAAAAGTAATTTTAAAAATCCCAAATGTGTACTCAACACAGAGAACACAGGGGATGAAGAGCACACACCACATAGCAGTGGGAGTCGGCTCCAACTTGCGCTCACAGGACTACTTGGGGTCACCTTGTGGCTTCAACAGAATTGTCTGAATTCTCTGCCTGAAGACTGGATGCTGCTCTGCTGAAAATAAAATCAGGTCCCTTGAATTAGCTGTGGTCTGTGGCATCTATTTTTAAAGGTGGAATAAAGTAGTACCTATAATAGTAATTAATAGACCTGTTTGTAAAAGAAAAAAGTCTTTGCAAGAATAAAAAAAATCTCCTGCTTGGGTACGTGTGTGTATAAAATCTACTGTGAATAACAATAGCTCATAATTACAGAGTTCTTCATATGTGTTAATAAAATTTCAGTGTAATACACTGAAACAAATTTTATTATGACCATCATTCTGCCTTCATTTTATAGATAAAATAAGTTGATGCCAGAAAAGATGATTAACAGTGACACCTAACTATAAACATTTTAGAACCAAAGAGGCATCAAATTGAAAGTTAATAGATTCAAATTTATTTTTCAATTATAAGATATGCCCTTCAACTTTCATCAACTTAATTCAGAATTTGGTAAAAAAAAAAAAAAATTAGGTCAGAAGATGACTTTTGGCTAATTTATTTTATCAAAGTCTATGAATAACTGAAGTAGTAACAAAAACCCTCCTTGCTGACCACTTTTATATTTGAGTATGAGATGATGTGATGTGACTTAAAAGATCACATCACTTTCAGATTTGGTAATAATTCCATGGCTTTGTACCACGGCAATGCAGATTAAAATAGCAATAAGGAAATAGTTGATCACAACCAAGTATATCCATTTCCCAAAAGTATTTCTGTAGGAAATTTCTTTTCACAATTTATAATTTGTTTTTATGGTATATAATGGAGTAATCACAACTTGATAAACTTATGGCATGTCTATATTTTCTTGGGAAATGAGATGGAGATAAAGTAAAAGTTGGATAGGAAAGAATTTTAAATGCAAAGAAGTTGCAGGCTTCCTTAGTACACATTCTAAAAGAAGTCCTTTTTCACAATATACTAAACAAAAATAAAAAAGCATTTATATTCATACAAAAAGTATTCTAAATTGCTAGAGTGTTACCATTGGCCAAAAGCAAGTGCGAAAAACAGAAAAATAATTTTCAAATCTCATGTTGAGTTTGTAGTTGTTATTTTTGTTATCTCTTGGTCACTTCCTATATGCTGGTTGAAATCTATGCACGAAGTAACGTCATGAAAATCAGAGTATAAGAATTCTTTGCAGCAACTGGAACTTCCTGATAGAAGAATAATTTGCCATGTGAAAAATCAGTTCCACTTGATCTTAAAGCCTTTCATTGCTTTTAAAATTAAAACTTTTTAGCAAACAGACTTCCTATAGTTTTATGGGTGGAAGTGAGGCAGAAGAGATCTTCTCAGCTCCTAATTGGTTAAACATCTTTTAATACTTAGTGTCAGGCACAATAGTCAGCAAACAAAAGAACAAACAAAATCGAGCAGTCTGCCTTCACAATGGAAGCTGCAGAGTTGACCACCTCCCTGCAGTGAACATCTCCTTAAGTTGACTCAGTTTTCATAGACCAGACACCACACGTGCCTATCAGTACAGCAGGCTAGTTCCTTACGGTGACTTCCTGCGTGTGTTGACCAGCTTTGTTACAGTCTCTTGGGTGGTAAACTTACAGAATATTTACTGCAATTTAGAAGAGGAAGGTTCACTTAAATAATTAACAAAAGCGAAATTGCAGCTTTTCTTAGTGCTCTGAAGATGTTCCTGAGACTTGAGTTGAGATGTTCAGCTTTCGTGATCAACACAATTGTATCAGGCAAAGAGAACAAGAGAGTGAGTTGAGATGTTCAGCTTTCGTGATCAACACAATTGTATCAGGCAAAAAGAACAAGAGGGTCCCACTTTTCTTTTTAGAAACACCATATCACAACATATTAAAAATGTTTCTGTTATGCATAAGAACATTAATTCATACCCCAGGCACCTGGGAAAACAGCAAAAACCTGTTCTCCCAAAGCCAGATCTCAGTGTCATAATCTAATTTCAGATTCGGGGATCTCATATTTCAGTTTGCCCTGGGTCACCCTAGTTTAAACCCTGTTGTCCTGGTTAATTTTTAATCGCTTACCATTTCTTTTCAGAAATTCATTAGATAGGACCACAAATTACACTGTCATTAATTCTTCATACTCATACTTTATCTTAAATACTCATGAAAACACTTCCTTGTGTGTCAGAATGCACTTGTGGTTTTTTTTGAAACAAGAGTCTCACTATGTCCTCCCCTGATAGAGTGCTGTGGTGTCACAGCTCACAGCAACCTCAAAATCTTGGACTAAAGCAATTCTTGCACCTCAGCCTCCTGAGTAGCTGGGACTACAAGCGCCGGCCATGACACCTGGCTTGTTGTTGTTGCAGTTGTCATTGCTGTTTTAGCTGGCTGGGGCTGGGTTCAAACCTGCCACTTTGGGTATATGAGGCCGGCACCCTACCCACTGGCACCACCCCACTTGTGTTGTTTTTCTGACAAGAAGGCAATGAAGAAGATATTGCCCAAGGGGAAATTACTATTGTTAGAGTAGCTGCAATTTGAGTAAAAGCAATTTCAATGAATTATTTAAGCACAGGATTTAAAACTGGTTTATACAGTCACAAATAATACAGTCTCATCTTTGGTGGCTCCAAGAGTTGGAAGATGGATTCAAACAATTAGCCACAATTACAAGAATTCTAGAAACAACAAAAATAGAAGCCAAGAGGATGAGGGAACTACCAAGTTATCAAGGATGAGGCAATGTTTATCATTGTCGTTGTTGATTTTTAAGGGTAGCATCCTTATACATTTTTATTAACTTGCCACTTCATTTCATAATCATAATTTATTCTCATTTTTTTAGCATATATATTCTGAGTGCCCACTACTTACATTAGACATCAGAGAAAAGCTCTGTTCAGTGGTTTAAGAAATGGGAACAAATAATACAGAAAAATACAAGGCATTCATGATTTATAAACCAGTACTTAAGTACTTGTGTATTTTAGAATAAACACTGAGACATCTAAAAGGAAGTGGCAGTATACTACGTGTGTGAAGATAAAATTGTACAAGAGAATATACAGAGTCGAGCTCAGGAAAAAAGGTCAAACAAGCAGTGCCTGGAGACACTCATGGTGATTATGTCTCGGGCTGGTCTCTGGGCTTTGCAGAGCCCGAAATACAAAAAACAAAATAAACAAACAGGAAAGCCCCCAAAGCTCCACCATAGTCAGTTTTATTACTTTTAGGGGAAAAAACACCCTCAGAAGGCTGAAAGATTGTCTAGCTAAATTTCTAAATTCAGATACAAACACACGTAAACACATCCCCCACACACATACAATGACTTAGAATAAAAATTAATAACAGAAGCTGTTCAGTAGCTCTAAACCCAGGTCCACAGAGCTACTGCACACGTGAATAAGCCAGAAAACTTGGAAAAATACAAATTTCATGCATCCCCCTCCCCCAGTTTTTACAAAACGTTACTCTGGTAGTTCTGAGATGCAGTTTGGTATGAAACTCTTGCACATGGGGTGGCATTTTTTAATAAAGATGTAGCAGTTTTATATAGTAAAATCTAGTCCAAAACAGAAAATAATTTTTTACAGATGAGATGATAAAGATGTAATAAATATATAAATAAAATATATATGAATAAAATACAAAATTTTCCAAAAATCAGTTCATTACCTAAAGCTATCCTAAGTCCTATAGCAAGACATGGCAGGAATAGACCTAAAACTTAACAAGTCTATCATTAACCTTAAGAACATTAACCTTAATTTTGAGTGCTTAAATTGAATACTATGTCCTACATAAATATTAAATTATAATTTATAAAAATCACTCATAGTGTATCTATAATGTAAGAATAAAAGTTTAAAAATAATTTTAATGTAATTAATTACATTGGTAGATCATTGGCAGTGTATTTTTCAAATATCTGTTAAAATTGGTATAAATGCAAGCTCAATCCCAGATTTTAAAAAATTAAATACCAACTCACCCACACACCTTGTCCTCATTTACAATCCCCTCCATTAGAAAGTCTACTAAATGAACATAAGAATTCTAAAAACTTGTGAAAATAATTGTCATCATGTTGATAAATAGCATCAGTAATTAAGCATTTACATACGTTAGGAACCTGCTTTAACAACTTTTAAGACTAGATGGAAACAATCTAAAACTCTATTATTTTGCCATTTTTAATTATTTATAATAAAATCAGAATGGCAAAGTCGGAATTTTAAATTTATATTTGATGGTTTTCAAAGAAATAATTCTCACTGATATTCTAGGTCAAGTCAAAGCTGCTGATAATTAGTTTTGGATAGTAAAGTTAGGGATGAGACTACAATTGAGAATATTATTTACAGTATGGCAGGGAAAAATATGATTGGTAAATGTAGCAATGAAACAAATCATGAATGTGAACACAATTCCTTAACAGGCAGGTGAAATAAACTGAGAAAAGTATTTCTGTTTAGTTTCTAATGTCATTGTCTTTCAGAGATAAAAGATCTCATGGGTTAATGTAGAAGAGAAAAATACAGCATACCAAGGGCCTGAAACAAACAAAAAAAAGGGCCTGAAACACGGCCATCCTCTCTGATGCATGCAGAGCTTCCACATTAATTTGTTCTGATGAAGTAATCTGAACCCAGACCTCATACGAATATGCTGCTGGTGCTGTTTATGACACTATAAAAATAAGGGTAGTGTAAGTGCACAAGCAAAGCAGAAAATTAGAGCATTGGTGGCACATTGATAGTCCGAAATTCTTTGTGTTCTGTATAAACACATAAATAAGATTATGTGTTGTCTTCAACATATTGAAGTCATTTTATTTTATTTTTATTTTTTTTGAGACAGAGCCTCAAGCTGTCCCCCTGGGTAGAGTGCCGTGGCATCTCAGCTCACAGCAACCTCCAACTCCTGGGCTCAAGTGAGTCTCCTGCCTCCGCCTCCCAAGTAGCTGGGAC
>CAUYTI010005965.1:0-26446 GCA_963575145.1 Galago senegalensis | reverse complement strand
GGACCACAGGCGCCCGCCACAACGCCCGGCTATTTTTTGGTTGCAGCCGTCATTGTTGTTTGGTGGGCCCGGGCTGGGGATTCGAACCCGCCACCTTAGGTGTACGTGGCTGGCGCCTTAGCTGGTTGAGCTATAGGCGCCGAGCCTATTCCCAGGTATTTCATTTTCTTTGGAGATACTGTAAAAGGTAAAGAGTCTTTGATTTAATTCTTACCTTGAATGTTTTTGGCATATATGAAGGCTACCAATTTGTGGGCATTGATTTTTTATCCCGAGATGCTACTATATTCCTTGATCACTTCTAAGAGTTTTGTAGTTAAGTCCCTGTCCTCATTAGAATACCTTTGATGTCCTTCTCTAGAAGGATTGGCTAGAACTTCCAGCACTAGGGTTGAATAGCAGTGGTGATAGTGGGCATCCTTGTCTGGTTCCAGTTCTGAATGGAAATGCTTTCAGTTTTATTCCATTCAGTATGACAGTTGGCTATAGGTTTGCTATAGATGGCCTGTATCAGTTTAATAAATATCCCTTAATTTTTTCTTAAGTGTTATCAAAAAATAAAAAAGATGCTAGATATTGTCAGAAGCATTTTCTGCATCAACTGAGAAAATTATATGGTTTTTGTTTTTGATTTTATTCATGTGGTAAATTATATTTATGGATTTATTTGTTGAACTAACCTGTGTCCTCAGGATAAAACCTACTTGATCATGAGGTACAATGTTTTTAATGTGTGGCTGTGTTCTATTTGCTATACCTTATTGAGTATTTCTGTTTCTGTTTCAATACCTTATTGAGTATTTTTGCAGTGATAGTTATTAATGATATTGGTCTATAGTTTTCTTTTTGTGTTGGGATCTTTTTGGTTTTGGAATCAGGGTGATATTTGCTTTGTAGAACATGTTGATGAGAATTCTTTCCTTCTCTATGTTTTGGAATAGATATTGTGCAATATAGGTACTAGTTCCTCTTTGAAGGTTGGATTCTGGTGTGAAACCATCTGGTCATGGTTTGATGGAATTTCAGTGCTTGATAGAGGTCTAATAAAAATTTCTAATTGTTTCTGGTTAACTTAGGAAGGTAATATGATTCCAGATATTGGTCCATTTCCTCTACATTTTCATATTTCTGGGAATAGAGTTTTTGTAGTAATCATTGAGGATCTTTTATTTCCCCTTTAATTTTCTGTTTGAAGTTACTAGAGATGTTACTTTTATGTTTCTTGTTACTCTAGCCAAGTGTTTATCAATTTTATTAACGTTTTTAAGGAACCAACTTTTTTTTTTTTTGAGACAAAGCCTCCAGTTCTATGTAAAAAGGTGGCTGCATGTCAAATTTAACAGGGAAAGAAGGATAGAAGGAGAGAAAAGGTAGAAGGAAGAAGAAAGGGAAGAGGAAAGAGGAATATCCATTCAAAGTTGCTTGTTTACCTCCTAGTGCTCACTTTTCTTTCTTACCAATAAATGCTCTTTGTGCAATCCCTCCCCTTACACCCGGAATAGAGAACTTTTATTAGCATGAAAAAATTATTCATGCAGATTTTTTTTCTTCTGAATGATTTTGTTTTTTTAGAGATAATGTCTTATCATTTTGCTCAGGTTGGAGTACAATGGCCATTTCCAGATTCAATCATAGCTCACAGCAGCTTCAAACTCCTGGGTTCAAGTGACCTCTTGCCTCAGTGGTTGGGACTATAGGTGTGTGCCACTGTCCCTGGTAAAGTTTTCTTAGTATCATCTGGAAACTCATGCTGCCTCTTGGTTAGCAGAAGCCTCTTCTGTTAACTTGGTATTTCCTTCTAAAATTTTCATACCATCCTATGCTGGCATTAAATTCTAAACTTTTAGATCCTTCAACTTTTTGTTTTAAATTGATGCTAATTTTTGTGTTTGTTTTTCTTTTTTTCTTTCTTTTTTTTTTTTTTGAGATAGAGTCTCACTATGTTGCCCTCAGTAGAGTGCCTTGGCATCACAGCTCATAGCAATTTTAAACTCTTGGGCTTAAGAGATTCTCTTGCCTCAGCCTCCCAGGTACCTGAGACTTCAGACACCTGCCACAACTCCTGGCTATTTTTTTGTTGTAGTTTTCATTGTTGTTTGGCAGGCCTAGGACTGGTTTCAAACCTGCCAGCCCTGGTGTATGTGGCCAGCACCCTAGCCTCTAAGCTACAGGTGCCCAGCCTGGTTTTTCTTTCTCATTTGCTTTTTTTTGAGATAGAGTCTCACTGTGTCACCCTCAGTAGAGTGCTGTAGTGTCATAGCTCACAGCAACATCAAACTCTTGGGCTTAAGCTATTCTCTTGCCTGAGCCTCCCAAGTAGCTGGGACTACAGCTGCCTGCCACAACACCCAGCTGTTATGTTGTTGTTGTTGATGTAGTTGTCATTGTTTAGCTGGCTTGGGCCAGGTTGGAAACCTGAGCCTGGGTTTATGTGGCTGGTGCCCTACCCATTGAGCTAGAGTGCTGCTTCAATTTTTCTTTTTTTGAGTTATTTTAAGGTATATGAGTATGCTTTTTTTTTCTTAAATTAAAAATAATTTTAAAAGGCAGAGTCTTACTATGTGGTCAAAGCTAATATAGTTGATCATAGTTCACTACAGTTTCAAATCCTTCAGCGTCCAAATGATCCTTCTGCCTCAGCCTCCTGAGTAGATGTGAGTGCAGGTATGTAGGAGACTGAGCAGCAGGCTTAAGGAAGCATCCACCTGCTCTTGAAGAAGGCGTTGGGAGCAAGGCAGTCTCCTAGCAGACATAGAGATGTTTTGCAACCGGGTATGCCTTACTGAGATAAGATTGAGTAAGTAGCTCTTTAGCAAGCGTTACATACTTTGTAATATTCATAGGGCAAACAGATGGGAGTCGAACCCCAGTGGAAAGAGCACATAGCAACCATTACACATGTGATCCTAGCACATAGGCCTCCACTTCTGTGGTTTGAGGCTTCAATAAAAGCCTAAGAGAGAGGTTTCTCAGGGCTCTTGGAGAACAGAGGGTAAGCCCACTTCTTGGAGGCATGTACTTTGAATCTGTGTTTTATTCGTGTGGTGATGGGGTACCATAGCACCAATGCAAGTATTTACCATCATGCCCAGCTTGATATTTCTTTCTTTTCATAGTCCTGAACATGGCAGCTATATTTTCTTTCTTTCTTTTTTTTTTTTTTTTTGAGACAGAGCCTCAAGCTATCCCCCTGGGTAGAGTGCCATGCCTCACGCTCACAGCAACCTCCAACTCCTGGGCTCAAGCGAGTCTCCTGCCTCAGCCTCCCAAGTAGCTGGGACTACAGGCGCCCGCCACAACACCTGGCCATTTTTTTGGTTGCAGCCATCATTGTTGTTTGGCAGGCCCAGGCTGAGGATTCGAACCTGCCACCTTAGGTGTATGTGGCTGGGCGCCTTAGCCACCTGAGCCACAGGTGCTGAGCTGGCAGCTATATTTTCAAGGTGAGATAATATGGTTTTTCTCAAAAAATGTAAGTTTTTCATACTTACTATTGTACCTGCCGCAATAACATCAAAAATTTCCTTTTCATTTATCCTAAAAGAGTAGTCAACTGCAAATGAAGCCTTCAATCTAATACATATCAAGCAATTCACCTTTTTCTTGTCATGTCATGATTTTTCTCTACTTAAGAGCATTCACAACTGTATGTGGGTCCCCTGGTGTTATTTAAGGCTTACCATATTCCATTAAGTACAGTGAAAGAACTATAGGCCCACATGATTTTGTTGCCATCTTTTTTCTTTTTTGTTTTTTTCCAGATTAATATGAGGGTACAAGTGATTATGTTACAATGTTTGCATTTGTTAGGTAAGGTCCCTCTTGTAGTTGTGTCTTACACCTAGGAGGTGTGCCATATACCCTTACATTGCGCCCATTAGGTGAGAGAACACCAATTCCTCTCCTACCTTCCTTCTCCCCACTCCTCATAATTTGAATTAAATTGAATTATTCTCTTGTGTTGATGTGTATCAGTTCATCTACTCACTTCATATTAGTATTAAATATATTGATACTTGCTTTTCCTCTCATGTTATTTTACTAAAGAGAATGTTCTCAAACTCTATCCAGGTTAATATAGCAGATGTATAAACTCTCCATCTTTTTATGGCTAAATAGTACTACATGGTATACAAATATCACATTCTTGGGTTGATGGGCACTTGGGTTGGTTACTCATCTTGGCAATTGTAAGTTGACCTGCAATAAACAACCTAGTACAAAAGACCTTCTAATAAAATGATTTTTTTTTCTTGAAAGATCAAATGGAAGATCCACTTTTACCTGTTTGTTGATTCTCCTTACTTCTCTTCAAAAAGGCTGTATTAGTTTGTAGTCCCACCAACAGTGTAAAAGTGTTCCCTACTGTTCACACTGATACCAGCATCCTCAGGTTTGGGATTTTCTCATATGAGCCATTCTCACTGGAGTTAGATGGTATTTCAGCATAGTTTTGATTTGCACTTCTCTGGTAATTAGGGACAATGAGCATTTTTTCATGTCTTTCTTGGCCATTCATGTGTCTTCTTCAGAGAAGTTTCTGTTCATCTCTTGCCTGGAGATAAATTGTGTTGTTTGCTCTTTTCTTGTTGATTTGCTTGAGTTCCCTGCAGATACTGGTTATTAGTCCTTTGTCAGACACACAGCATGTGAATATATCTTATTTTATTTTATGTCTCACTTTGTTGCCCTCTGTAGAGTGCTATGGTGTCATAATTCACAGCAACCTCAAACTCCTGGGCTCAAGCCATTCCTCTTGCCTCAGCCTCCCAAGTAGCTGGAACTCCAGGTGCCTGCCACAACACCTGGCTATTTTTGGAGATGAGGTCTTACTCTGGCTCACGCTGGTCTTGAATCTATGAGCTCAGGCAATCCACCCACCTTGGACTCCTAGAGTAAAATGGTATGATTTTAGATGTTGGTTCATTTCCTCCACATTGTCAAATTTCTGGGCAGAGATTTTTTTTTTTAACAGTAATCAGAAATAATATCTTGTATCACTGTGGTACCTTTTGTTATTTTCTTTCTTTTTTGGTTTCTTATTGAGGTTATGAGATATCTTAAAGTTCTCTTTCCAATTATTCTGGGCAAAGGTTTATCAGTTTTGCATGTCACTTCAAAAAACCATGTTTTTGTTTCATTATTTTTCTGAATGACTCTTTTTTAAGTGTTTTTCATTTATTTCTGCTTTAATTTTGATTATTTTTTTTCTTCTGCGAGGTTTGGAATTGATTGCTCTTCCTTTTTCATTTTGTTTAAATGTTTTACTAGGTTGTTGGTGTGTTCTCTTTGTTTTTTAGATGTAGGCATCTAATACTATAAATTTTCCTTTAGTACTGCTTTTGTAGTATTCGATGGGTTTTGGTAGCTTGTGGCTTCATTGTTGCTAGGAAATTAAACAACTTAATGCTGAATGATAGTTACATCAAGAAGGAGATAAAGGGGGAGAGGGGCAAGGTGATCAACTGGAGCCAGCCTCCAACAGAAGCTCCCATCCAGAGGGAAGGATAATGTCCAGAAAAGCCAAAGACTGGAAGCTGAGCCAAGAGAGAAGAATATCATCTGCATGTCACTTCTGCTGAGGCAAGCTGCCATTACAGGAGAACAATCTTCAGGTACAAAATACATTGTTGCTGTTCTTAGAGCTAACTGGTTGGTGACACAGAGGAAAGCACTGCAGATGAAATGATTAGGGTAAAAGAGAGACTGAGGCTTGCTTCAGCACTCAGTAACTACCTATCTTTATTGAACCTCTTATATACTCTAAAACATCCAATAAAAATTGAAAATATCAAACAGTTAAGACAGCAAAGTAAAGTCATGAAAACTGCCATAAAAATTCCAATTCAGTACAATTACTGCTGAGCATGTATAAAATTGATACAAATTGAGGACATTTTGCTTGGGGCTAAATCACAAAGGCACCAGGCTGTCTGTTCTGTTAGCCAATTTTTCTTGAACTAAAACTAGCAACTATTGTGTTAATGAGGAGAAAGGAGCAAAGTACAACTGCCCAGTGCCTGGAAAGGTGTTTAGCCCCCAGCTACAACCTGGCATGGCCCTCTGACATATTCCTTTCTGAGAATGTTTCTGCTTTTCCCCAGGCCCGGGCATGTCCTTAGAGTAATGGAATTCCATCTTAGGGCCACATTTCCTTGGGGAGCACATGAGGCTAAACTACCATGTCTGAGCATGGGGGGCTATACCCTTTCAATACATCTCAAAGGAAAATTGTCCTTCCCCTCCCCCCCAAGAAAGTTGTGTTTTTCTTTTTGTTTTCTCTTTGCTCTTGTATGTTTTCTACAGGTGAGCAGTGAACTGAGGACCTATTGTCTCACCCTACGTGTGAGAGCTATAGGAAGTGGGGTCTACTTCCCTACTGGGACCGTGCTGAGACTCTGAACACTCTCTTTCCAGGCAGAAGAATTGAACGAACATTTTCATTGCCATTCTGAACTACCAGTCCATCCTTCCCCCCTTACCTGCAGTGACTGTGCGAGGAGGCTCAAGAACAGTGTCCCCTACCCCTGCCAGACCAAGCGCCCTGCCCCTGGCCCAGGGGCCTCAGCCTGCCAGAGCTATGCTTCCCAGGCTGTGCTCCTCATGCCCTGCCCCTGGGCCCTGCAGCCCAAGATTGCTAGAGCTACTCTTCTTGGGCTGTGCTTCCTGCACTCAGACCCTGTGCCCTCCCAGCCTCTGTGCCGTGCCCTCACCAGACCAGATTTGTGAGCCCAGCACTCTCTTTGCCAAAGTCATCAGGCACCAGGGACTGCTAGAATTGTGTGCACCCTCCACAGCCCAGCTGCTGGATCTGTGTGCCTGTGCTCCTGGAGCTCTCCTATAGCTAGAACTCCCTGACTGCAGCAGTCACCCTGGGAGCTACACATGGTCACTTCCCACAAAGAAACAGCAACAACAGAGCAGTCCCACTGGGATCTAATTTTGGAGAGACACCTCCCCAACTCTGAGGACTCCCAGAGGAAACCAGAACTCACTCTACAGGGACACCGGTGCTGCAGAGTGGCAGGGGCAAAGGAGCAGTGGCTGAGGGAGAAAAGCATTTGCTGACTTGTTACCCTCAGGATTAAACTGAGTCAAAGTGAAACACTAGCTATTGGCTACTGAGTACCTGAGGCAGGCAGACCTCAGCTCCCCTAGCCAGGTGGTAGCAGAGGGTAGTGGCCAGGCTGCAGGGGCATTGTCCTTCCCTTGACTCTGACAGGTGCAAACCCCCAGTACATCTGCTTATTGGAGCAAGCAGGTCCTCAGCCCTGTTGGTTCACCAGTGACTGGGTGTGAAAAAGGAGCAAAGCAGAGAAAGACTCAGACCCCTGGTCCAACTCTGCTACCAGGCAGGCCTTTTTTACTCCACAGAGCATTGGATTGAGTCAAATTTGAGCAGCTAGTACACCTCTGCCTTCTAGATGCTGGAGACCTTTTGAACTCTCCCACTTGAGAGTTCATACTGACTGGGTCAGTTGGTTTGGAACTCCTAATCTGGACCAATTTCTCAAGGCCCCTCTGGGGTGATACATTGGTTGTGTAGTAATGGGAAGTGTTGATTTTCCTCTTCCAATAGATGTCTACAGGAGGTGGGCTGCCTTAATTGCTTGTATCTCTCCACAGCTTAGACTTCACAACAGTCACTGATCCACTAGGATCGGACAAGAACTAGCTGATCAGACAAGAACCAGCTGAACACAAGACAGAGCCACCCCACCACACCAAGCAGGGTTCCTCAGCCTCAGACTGTAATACTATATGAGTCCTTTGCAAAGCTATAGAGAAAAAGCTTCAGCTATCAGTGCCAGATCCTTGAAAAAGGACTGGTTAACCACAACCCTAGGAACTCCCAATCCAATTTCAACTTACCTGCCCATCTAGCCAACAGTAAAAAACAATCACAGGGTGGAATCAGTGGAAAAATTCTAGCAACATGAATAATCAGAGTAGATCAACTCCCCCAAAGAACGATATGGTGGTAGATAAAGCACAAGATCCCTTTTATAAACAAATGGCTGAGATGTCAGAAATTGAATTCAGAATCTGGATAGCAAATAAGATCAACAGAATGGAGGAGGGAATAGAATTTCAAGGAATTATTCAAAAGATGTCTCAATTCAACAATTTCTTTTTTTTTTTTTTTTTTGAGACAGAGCCTCAAGCTGTCCCCCTGCGTAGAGTGCCATGGCATTACAGCTCACAGCAACCTCCAACACCTGGGCTCAAGTGAGTCTCCGGCCTCAGCCTCCCAAGTAGCTGGGACCACAGGCGCCCGCCACAACGCCCGGCTATTTTTTGGTTGCAGCCATCATTGTTGTTTGGTGGGTCCAGGCTGGGGATTCGAACGTGCCATCTTAGGTGTATGTGGCTGGCGCCTTAGCCGGTTGAGCTATAGGCGCCGAGCCTCAACTCAACAATTTCAAAGACAAAATCACCAAAGATTTTGACACATTGAGGCAAGAACTTGCAGCCCTCAAAGATGTGAGAAACATGGTTCTATTACTGAGAATTCCTCAGTAACAGAATGGAATAGGCAGAAGAAAGGACTCTGACATTGAAGATAAAACTTTTGAACGCTCCCAAATGCTCAATGCAGAAAAACAGTGGAGAATAAAAATAGATCAGTCTCTCAGAGAGCTCTGGGACAATTCAAAAGAGATATAATATTCACCATAAGGAATACCTAAAGGAGATGAGTTTGCCGTGAAGGATATAAAAGCTTTACTTCATGAAATAATCAAAGAGAATTTTACAGCCATGCCAAAAGATTCCAAAATCCAGATAGCAGACAGTTTCAGAACACTGGCATGACTCAACCCAAATAAGAATTCTCATAGACACATTATAATTAGCTTTGCTAAAGTTGGAGAAAATGAAGGACAAAATTCTGCAAGCTGCAAGATGTAGGAAAATCATAACATACAAGGGAAAGAACATTAGAATGACTGCAGATATCTGTGCTGAAACCTTTTAAGCTAGAAGAGGGTAGTCATCGACCTTTAATCTCAAACAAAATAACTTTTACAAAATCTGAAACAAAATAACTTTCAACCCAGGATCCTGTATCCAGCTAAACTGAGTTTCATCTATTTTGGAGAAATTAAATACTTTAATGACATTCACATATTGAAGAAATTTGCCATAACTAAACCAGCTTTCCAGGATATCCTCAGACCTATCCCATATAATGAACAATACAATCCTACACCAACAAAGTAAACTCATTTAGAAAATTTTGATCAAATTCCAACTTCAACAGTGGTGAAAGGATTAAAAAGATCCACTGGAGTTTCAAAAAAATTTGATACCCAAAATACTATCTGGCTTATCAATACTCTTAATTAATGTGAATGGCTTAAATTGTTCTCTAAAGAGGCACAGGTTGGCTGACTGGATACAAAAACTCAAGCCAGACATCTGCTGCATTCAAGAATCTCCCCTTACCTTAGAAGATAAACATAGACTCAGGGTGAAGGGATGGTCATCTTAATTTAGGTAAATGGAAATCAGAAAAAAGCAGGTGTTGCAATATTATTCACAGATACAATAGGCTTTAAACCAACTAATGTAAGGAAGGATAAGGATGGCCATTTCATATTTGTTAAGGGCAACACTCAACATGATGAGATTTCAATTGTTGACATTTATGCACCAAACCAGAATGTGCTGCTATAAGACAGACTCTAGCATACATGAGGAACTTGATCTACTCCACACCATAATTGTTGGAGATTTTAACACTCCTTTGGCAGTGTTGGATAGATCCTCCAGAAAGAAGCTAAGCAAAGAAATTTTAGACTTAAAACCTAACCATTCGACATTTGCATCTAACAGACATTTACAGAACATTTTCATCCTAACAAAACTGAATACATATTCTTCTCATCAGCCCACGAATCATCCTCCAAAATTGATCACATCTAAGGTCACAAGTCTAACCTCAGCAAATTTTAAAGAGTAGAAATCATTCCTTATATTTTCTTGGACCATCATGGAATAAAAGTTGAACTCAGTAACAATAGAAATCTGCAGACGCATACAAAAATATGGAAACTAAATAACCTCATGCTAAATTATAGCTGGGTCATAGATGAAATTAAGAAGGAAATTACCAAATTTTTGGAGCAAAACGATAATGAAGACACAAACTATCAGAACCTCTGGGATACTGTAAAGGCAGTCCTAAGGGGGAAATTTATAGAATTGCAAGGCTTCCTCAGAACGAAAAGAGAGGAAGTCAACAACTTTTTTTTTTCTTTTGAGACAGAGCCTCAAACTGTTGCCCTGGGTAGAGTGCCGTGGCATCACAGCTCACAGCAACCTCCAACTCCTGGGCTCAAGTGAGTCTCCTGCCTCAGCCTCCCAAGTAGCTGGGACCACAGGTGCCCACCACAATGCCCAGCTATTTTTTGGTTGCAGTTGTCATTTGGCAGGCCCGGGCTGGATTTGAACTCACCACCTTAGGCATATGTGGCTGGTGCCTTAGCCACTTGAGCCACAGGCGCTGAGCTAGAAGTCAACAACTTAATGGGACATCTCAAGCAACTGGAAAAGGAAGAATATATCAACCCTAAACCCAGCAGAAGAAAAGAAATAACTAAAATTAGAGCAGAAGTAAATGAAATTGAAAACAAAGGAATCATACAACAGATCAACCAATCAAAGAGTTGGTTTTTTGAAAAGGTCAGTAAAATAGATAAACCTTTAGTTAACCTAACCAGAAGTAGAAGAGTAATATCCCTAATGTCATCAGTCAGAAATGATAAAGGCCAAATAACAACAGACTCCTCAGAAATTCAACAAATCTTTAATGAATATTACATAAAACTCTATTCTCAGAAGCATGAAAATCTGAAGGAAATAGATCAATACTTGGGAACATGGCACCCTCCTAAACTTAGAAAGAAGTGGAAATGTTGAAAAAGCCTATAACAAGTTCCAAGATAGCATCAACTATTAGAAGTCTTTCCCCAAAAGAAAAGCCTGGGACCAGATGGCTTCACATCAGAATTCTACCAAATCTTTAAAGAGAAACTAGTATTTATATTACTTAACCTTTCCCCAAACATAGAAAAAGAAGGAATACATCTCAACACATTCTATGAAGCACCTTGATCCTCAAACAAGGAACAGACCCAACAAGAAAAGACAATTATAGACCAATATCTCTAAGAATATTGATGCAAAAATATTCAATAGGATCCTAGCAAAAAGAATCCAACAACACATCAAACAAATTATACATCACAACCAGGTGTGTTTCATCCAGGGTCCTAAGGATGGTTCAATATATGTAAATCCATAAATATAATACATCACATAAACAAATTAAAAAACAAAGACCATATGATTCTCTTAACAGATGGAGAAAAAGTTTTTGACAATATCCAACATCCTTTCTTGATCAGTACGCTTAAGAAAATAGGTTATAGGGCCCACAGTGGGCACTGCAAACGCAGAAGCCAGAACTGCAGAGGCATGGACCCAGTGGTGGCGGCTTCTTGGAGGGGCAGTTCCTGGAGGCCTGCACCGAGCTGGAGCAGCCAGTGTTGGCTGGGGCCGACTGGCAGCTGCTGGTGGAGTCCTCGGTTATCAAGGTGTACGGGCTGTGGGACCAGGAAACAGGAATTTATGAGTATAAAGTCTTTGGTGTTCTGAAGAATTGCTCACCAGCTCTACTTGCAGATGTCTATATGAACTTAGCTTACAGAAAACAGTGGGACCAGTATGTTCAAGAACTCTATGAACAAGAATGTGATGGGTAGACTGTGGTCTACTGGGAAATGAAGTGCCCTTTCCCCATTTCCAACAGAGGTTATGTCTTCATCCGGCAGTGGTGAGAGCTGGATGTGGCCGGGCAGAAAATCCATGTGGTCCTGTCCCAGAGCACCATCGTGCCTCAGCTTGGTGAGAGGTGAGGGGGTGGTCCGGGTGAAGCAGTACAAGCAGAACCTGGTGATTGAGAATGACCGCACGCAGGGCAGCAAAGTTTTTATGTATTCCTTTGATAACCCGGTGGCCAAATTCTGTCCTGGCTCATTAACTGGGCTGCTAAGAGTGGAGTGCCAAACTTTTTGAAAGACATAGAGAAAGCCTGTCAGAACTACCCCGAGAAAACCTAAGAAAGAGAATTGGTAGCATTGCATCTATAAGATGATGTCTCCGGAAGTGCCACCACCCACTGAGGCCCAGCCTTCCTCTCTTGCTTCAGTTTTGAGAGGCCTGTATACTCTAGTGCTAAGTTCCTAGCACTTCGCCTGACAATGAGCTTACCTGACTCACCTGCTTCCTTTCTCACTCTGCCTACCCTGGGGTTAGCTGCCTCTTCTATGATTGAATATGAGATTTGAATAGGAGTGGATTAGGGGAATCTTTGCTTGTTTACTTTTAAGAAGGGACGTCTTCAGTAGGCAATACAGTCACTGCATTGTGCCATTGTAGGGGGATGGGTGGGTGGAAAGCCAACAACAAAACATAAGAGTGACATTCCTAGCAAGCTGGCTCCTTCTCAGAATGGGATTTCTTCTAGCCTATGAGGAGCCTTTGGAAGTGTCATCCTATTCAGAGTTGACTTTAAGTGCACCCAAACTGGAAGACATACATAGTCAATGACCATTTGCCTTATGCTTTGCTGAGTTGATTAAGCTGGAATTTGAGGGTATGACCCAGGCAGTCTTTGTTCCTCCTGTGCAGAATCATTAGCTATCTCAAACAGCTTTGCAAACTGGGAGAAGCTTTGCAAGCCTGACTGAGCATGTAATGTCATAACCGTTTTTCTTCTTCATTGTCCTTGTCTGTTTTTTTCTCTTTTACCATATACCACTGGAGAAAGGCTGCCCATACCTTTTTAGCTCTGCATTGTACTGGAAACTGAGGCATCAAGATGGCTGTAACAGCTAGGGAAGCAAAGATGCATTGTGCATAGCGTTGTGATAAAATGTCTTCCCATGCAATAAGCTGAATTTCTCTTCTAGAATGTTTGGAGATGTAGAGGGATAAGAGTTCACAGCCAGGTAAAATTTAATCTGTGGTTTCATTGGCTTTGCACCTTTTCCTCAGGAATTCTACCCCATTTATCTATATTTTCCACCACAGAAAGTTTCATATGTTTTGTCCCCAATTTTGGTAGGGTACGCTATATTGGTTAGCCAAAGGCACAACCATGATGATCTCAGGGAAAAATTTTAATCACAATGTGTAATGGTACTGAACCTTGATTAATGAGCATAGAAATTCAGGTTATAAAGCCAGAGGAAAGGATTTATTAAAATGGGATACCTCAGACTGTGTGTTTTCTTTATGGGAAAACAAAGGATATTCTATCATGAATAAATGTAGAGTGGCTCTAAAAAAAAAAGAAAATAGGTATAGAAAGAACATTTGTTAAACTGATAGAGGCCTTCTACAACAAACCCACAGCCAATATCATATTGAATGGAGTAAAATTGAAGTCATTTCCACTCAGATTAGGAACCAGGCAAGGATGCCCGCTGTCTCCACTGCATTTTAACATTGTAATTGAAGTCTGAGCTACTGCAATCAAGCAAGAGAAGGCAATCAAGGGGATCCAAATTGGACCAGAGGAGATCAAACTGTCACTCTTTGCAGATGATATGATTATATATCTGGCAAACTCCAGGGAATCAACTACAAAATTCCTAGAAGTGATCAAGGAATACAGCAATGTCTCAGGCTACAAAATTAACACTCATAAATCTGTAGCCTTCATATATACTAACAATATGGGTAAACAATGAAGGACTCTATTCCCTTTTCAGTAGTGCCAAAGAAGATGAAATATCTGGGAGTGTATCTAAGGATACGAAGGATCTCTCTATAAAGAGAACTATGAAACCCTGAGAAAAGAAATAGCTGAAGATGTCAACAAAAGGAAACATATACCATGCTCACTCATGTCTGGGAAGAATCAACATTGTTAAAATATTTCTACTACCTAAAGCAATCTACAGATTTAATGCAACCCTTATTAAAGCACCTCTGACATACTTTATTTATTTATTTATTTTCTTTTTTGGCCAGGGCTGGGTTTGAACCCACCAATTCTGGCATATGGGGCTGGCACCTTATTCCTTTGAGCCACAGGTGCCACCCTGTCATACTTTAAAAACTTGGAAAAATTAGTACTTTGTTTTACATGGAAACAGAAAAAGCCTTGAATAGCCATGATATTACTCAGAAATAAAAACAAATCAGGAGGAATCATGCTTCCTGACTTTAGACTATATTATAAATTGATAGTGATCAAAACAGCATGGTACTAGCACCAAAATAGAGAGGTAGATGTATGGAACAGAATTGAAGAACCAAGAGCTGAACCCAGACAATTATTGTCATTTGATTTTTGATAAGCCTATTAAAAATATAAATTGGGGTAAAAAGCTTGGTGCCTGTGGCTCAAGCGGCTAAGGCGCCAGCCACATACACCTAAGGTGGCGGGTTTAAATCCTCAGCCTGGGCCCGCCAAACAACAATGATGGCTGCAACCAAAAAATGGCCAGGCGTTGTGGTGGGTGCCTGTGGTCCCAGCTACGTGGGAGGCTGAGGCAGGAGACTCACTTGAGCCCAGGAGTTGGAGGTTGCTGTGAGCGTGATGCCATGGCACTCTACCCAGGGGGATAGCCTGAGGCTCCGTCTCAAAAAAAAACAAAATTGGGGAAAAGATTTCCTATTCAACAAATAGTGCTGGGTGAATTGGCTGGCGACCTGTAGAAAACTGAAACTGGACCCACACCTTTCTCCTCTAACAAAAATTGATCCTCACTAGTTAAAGGACTTAAACTTAAGACATGAAACAATAAAAATTCTTAAGAGAGAGTGCAGGGGAAACACTTGATAAAATTTGCCTGGGAGAATACTTTATGAGGAGGACACCTCAGGCAATTGAAGCAAAAATACATTACTGGGATCTGGTCAAATTAAAAAGCTTCTGCACTGCCAAGAACACACTAAGTAAAGTAAGTAGACAGCTCTCAGAATGGGAGAGGATTTTTGCAAGTTATATTTCTGACAAAGGTTTAATAACCAGAATCCACAGAGAACTCAGACTAATTACTAAAAAAAAAAAAAGGTGATCCCATTTCATTGTGGGCAAGATATATGAACAGAAGCTTCTCTGAAGAAGAGAGGCACATGATCTACGGACACATGAAAAAATGCTCATCATCATTAATTATCAGAGAAATGCAAACCAAAACTACCATCTAACTCCAGTAAGAGTAGCCCACATCACAAAATCCCAAAACTACAGATGTTGGCTTGGATGTGGAGAAAAGGGAACACTTCTGCATTGCTGGTGGGAATGCAAGCTAGTACATTCCTTTTGGAAGGGATCTAAATATAGTCCTGCCGTTTGATCCTGCAGTTTCTCTTCTATTTGTATATCCAAAGGACCAAATGTCATTTGGCAATAAAGATATTTGCACCAGATTGTTCATTGAAGCTCAATTCATTATTGCCAAGTCATGGAAGAAGCCCAAGTGCCCACTGACCATTAGTGGATTAATAAATTGTGTACCATGGAATACTATGCAGCATTAAAAAAAATGAAGACTTTACCTCCTTTATGTTTACATGGATGGAGCTGGAAAATATTCTTCTTAGTAAACTATCTCAGAAATGGAAAAAACAATATCCAATATACTCAGTACTACTGTGAAACCATTTTTATAATAACTCACACTTGCATATGAAAAATGAAAGACAACTATAGCCTGGGATGAAGGAGGGAAGGGGAAAGAGAGAGGAAGAGAGGGAGGTGGATTGATAGAGGGAGGGTTGGAAGGGGGACCACACCTGTGGAGCATATTGCAAGTACAAGTTGGATCTATCAGTTGTAGAGCATAAATGTTTTAATTCTGTAATTGGGTAAAAATGGTGAAGGCTATGTTGTTTAGTAGGATGTAAGCATTCCAATTTGTACAAATAATCAACACATTAAATCCTGTAATGGCATAAATGTATTTATGATCTATGTATGAAAGACTTAATAGAAAAAAAATGAGATAAAGGAGGAATTTATTAAATTATTTAGCCAAATATGAAAAGGAAAATTCTAAAAGATCATCAAAAGAATCACTCCCATAAGGAGAAAAGATTTGAGAGGAACAAATCAGTTTCTGGTCTGTAAAAGTGCCCCTTAAAATACTGAAAAGAAACAAAAGTCTCACTGAAGGTACTTTGAGATGTTCACATGGATTAGAGATGCACTCAGTCCACTGGAAAGTAAGGCCCGCTGCCAGTCTGCTTCTGATGTGACTACCGTGCCTTAAGTTCTCGGCCTCTGTCATTTCAGCCTGTCTGCCAGGATCCTGATGGTGTCCTTGGGGAGCAGCTGCAGTCCCTGGCCTCTAGCTAAGGCTCAATCACTTCCAGCCACAGTTCCCTGAGCTCCTGCCCCCCTACCGTGATACAAGAAGGCCAACACCAAGGGTGGCCAGCTCTTGTGCTTTGATGTCATCCCTTTTGACTGCCTGGGATGGGATGCTCCCTTCTCAGACTCCCGAACCAATTGGGCTTCCAGAAGCAAAAGTGGTCCTTGGACATGCCCCAGTCCCTGGCATCGCTGTCTTCTGACTCATTCAGAAGAGCTGTTGCCCCCCAGCTTGCCCTTGGACAAACCTTGACACCCAGCCTACCATGACTCAGGCACAGTTGGTGGATGGTTTTGAAGTGCCAGTCCCGGGTGTCCCAGACAGACTGTGGGCTCAGGCCTCTGTGATTTCCAGGTCATGATATCTCTTCAGCTTATGGATTTCCTGGGGATGGGGAAGGATCACACGAAGAGGACCCCAGTTGGTCAGGGCCATGTGTGGATGAAAATGTTAGTAGGCTCTCCTGGGAAGCAAAGTTTCAATCCAGGGAAGAAATGGTATGTAACAGTGATGAGGCTAGCTGACTTTCTGGGTACAAAAAGTGAGCTTTGAGTTTAGGAATGCTGATTCTGTGGGACTGATTTCTCGGTGGGTTTCATCCCTGTCTTGTAGACCTTGAGCACATCTCTGGTTTTGGCTGAGTGTCAGCTTCCATGAATTTGAAAAAATAATATTCATGGTCCATGTATTGCCTGAAATTTTGCTAGCCCCATGAATTACATATTATACAAGTGGTCTTTGCAGTTTTTGTCTGGGGCTGGGTTTCAACCTGCCACTTCTGGTATATGAAGATGGTGCCTTACTCCTTTGAGCCACAGGCTCCACCCTACAAGTGGTCTTTGTTAGCACTTAGATGTTTATTCAGAAACCAGTCATGTTTGAGGACAGTCCCATGCCTTTTTTTCTGTTGTTTTTCTTTTGTGTCTGTATACCCTTGCACATTCTTTTAGCAGCCACATCTGTTTTCAATAATTCTTAATGTATCTGTAACTTAGATTTACTTTTTTCTGCTTTACAGGTACAAATTCATTTGTCCATTATTACTCTTCCCAATTTTAAAAGAAAAGGACTGAATCGCACACCTTTCCATTGATGGAAATTTTGTCTTAACGTCTTCTCCTTTTCCTCTTCATTTCTTCTGAACTTCTATTTAAAGGTTAAGATTCAAGAATGTTAGTTTGGTTGTGGAGAAAATTAACCGAAAGCGCAAGAGTCCCCTTAGTGTAGGAGAAGGGATGGGAGAGAGTGAGAATTGATTTAATATTTGATCCTTATTTCTTCATTTCTTTCTTCCAACTCTATGGTTTAAACTTTTTAGTCTGTGAGGTGCAGATGGTCTTCAATTTATGATTGTCAAACTTACTATTATGATATACAAAATATGATGCTTTGTGGATTATGGTATAGAAATTGTATTTTGAATTTTGGATTTTGATTATTTCCTGGGCTAGTCATCTTCCCTACAATATTCTTCTGAGATCCTGAGCAGGGGCAGTAAGTTGCAGTTCTCAGTCAGCCAAATGATAAAAAGGTAAACAACTAATATTGTATGATATAATATGTTTTGCATTTTTTACATATCATATTTTGTATTTTCTTAGCATATCTACAAAATGTCCATCTTTATAAAGTATTCAGTGGTTTATTATAAACTAGACCATATTTATATGATTTAGCCCAACTGCGGGCTAATGTAAGAGTGTTGAGCATGTTTAAGGCAGGCTGAACTAAGCTATTAATTATATCAAGGAAATTGAATATATATAATGCATTTCTAACTTATGTTTAATGTATGATGAGTTTATTAGGATATAAGCTTATTGCAAGCTGAAAGCATTTGTATTCATCTATGCTATGTCTAGATACTACTAATTGGTAGCACATACCTGTATGACACTGTCAGTTGACTTACATTTAGAAATGTGAGGTAATTTGCCAAGTTAATGAATAGATTCTGTTGGATACTCCCAAAGAGCTGGTTTGGCTGACGAGCTTCAGGCAGGACACAGTATCCCTTGATGCTTGGGAATTTCTGAGCCCAGAGTCCTTATAGCTTCATAAGGATCTTGGTATTTATCATTTTATCCCCACTCCCTTATTTTAGGACTAGTCATGGTCACATGGTCCCCTTCAACTCCAAGCAAGTTTTATTATAAAATTCAAAATTTCCCAGACCTACAAGATAAGTGTTACTAATTTTTTTTTTCTCTATGCAATGTTTGAATCAGTCTAAGGGGATAGAAGGACAGGTGTACTTTTGCTACCCCTAAATCTTAAGAAAAATACATATATTAGGATTTTGAAGTACTTTTCTATTTTAATTTACTTCTTTGTCTTTTCTAATCTAACTCTATAAAAACTTAGACTTTCTATTGATTGATGTTTTTATTATATTGTTTAAGGTCCTTAGCTTTAATTCTAGTTTTTTTACATTGTGCTTTTTTAGTTTGTATATTTTTCAGACAGAGTCTTACTCTTCCACCTGGGTAGAGTACTGTGCCATCATCATTGCTCCAGCAATCTCCAACTTTTTGGCTTGAGCCAATCTTCTCATCTCAGCCTCTTGAGTAACTGGGACTATAGGCACCTGCCACAATACCTAGCTAGTTTTAGTAGAAACTGGGTCTTGCCCTTGCTCACACTGGTCTTGAACCCCTGAGCTCAAACAATCCACCTGCTTCAGCTTCCTGAGTGATGAGATTAAAAAGTGTGAGTAAACATGCCCAACTTACATTGTGCTGTTTTTAAAATCTTGTTTCCTACATTCCTTAGCAGATACTTTTAGTGTAAGTGGACTTTGAAATTATAGTTCAGCTTTATTGCTTAACCTGTGAGTTTATCATTAGATAGCAAATGAATTTATTTTTAAAATATAGCCCCAAAGCATGTTTTATAACTATTTTTAATATAACTTATCAGTTCTTATATTTCTACACAGATAATTCATGATAACTACTAATGTATAATCACTGATCTAAAACCTTTATTATATTTTTACATACTTTTTACTAATAGGTAACATTAATACCATTCATCTTTTTTGTGTGCTATCTGGTGACTTAGCCCACAGTGTAATTTTCATTGCACTTTCTTATTTTTTATCAAGTAGTCTTGGTATCGTTAGGTCTCAGTTATCTTTGCGTCAGTCTTGAGTGAAAAAAAGGCTAGAGACTTTAAAATGACTCCTTCAGGCTTGGTGCCTGTGGCTTAAGCAACTAAGGTGCCAGCCATATACACCTGAGCTGGCGGGTTCTAATCCACCCTAGGCCCACCAAACAACAATGATAGCTGCAACCGAAAATAGCCAGGCATTGTGGCAGGTGCCTATAATCCCAGCTACTCGGGAGGTGGAAGCAGGAGAATTGCTTGAACCCAGGAGTTGGAAGTTGCTGTGAGCTGTGATGCCATGGTACTCTACCCAGGGTGACAGCTTGAGGCTCTATCTCAAAAAAAAATCGACTCCTTCAAAAATTTAGCAGTCCTCAATTTGTTTGCATTGCTTCTGTGGGTCTCACTGCCTTGAAGCCCAAGAGATTATGTAGTATGGCATTGCCCATGTTTGTTTTTATACCCAGAAAAAAATTGCTATTGGTAATTCTGTCAGTCAGTATAGGTCATGTTTGTGCCATGAATATAGTGACTAAATGTAGGTTTATTGAGGATTAACTCCTTAATTTCCTTTCTTCATCTACTTCCTTTGTATTGATGATGGAGAAATTTTGTTAGAGTTGTACCATCAAGTTAACTGGAGCTTGGTAGCACGTAGCTCAGTGGGGAGGGCACTGGCCATGTACACTGAGGCTGGTGGGTTTAAACCCAGCCCAGGTCAGTTGAAAAAACAACAATGACAACTGCTACAACAACAACAAAATAGCCGGGCATTGTGGCAGGCCTGTAGTCCCTGCTACTTGGGAGGCTGAGGCAAGAGACTTGCTTAAGCCTAAGAGTTTGGGACTCTACCAAGGGTGACAGATTAATACTCTGTCTCAACCGAGAAAAAAGTTAACTGGAGCTCTTATGATAGTTGCATGTTTTTTTCTTAAAGTAATGTAATGCTATTATCTGGGAACCATCATGAGTTTTAGAACTAGTAGTGGAAATACCGATGTTTCATTTGATGGAGATTAGCACAGTTAAACTAGAGGATTTTCTTTTAGGACTGGGGTTTGTAGTTTTGGGTAGGGATCAAGAGAAAAGCTGTGTTGGGAGTTTTGATATGTAATTTGAGAGTGTGCCACTTGCTATCACAATATAGAGAGAATTTCTGGCTACAATAGGGCAGGAATATGGTAGTCCCTGCTTTTGTCTAGGTTTGATGTTACAGCCTTTCTAAAAGGTTTTCAAAGGACAAATATTTTGTCCCATTTTCTTGAGATTGTGAAACCAAACTGGATAGCCAAAGCCATGGTACCCAATCCCTGGGGTCTGCAGACCAGGACATATCCATAGGCCCGTTAGAAACCAGGAGGTGAGAGGTGGGTAGATTCATTTTTGTATTTATAATCATTCCTCATCACTTACCTTACTGCCTCAGTTTCACTTCCTATGAGATCAGCAGTAGCATCAGAATTCTCAGCTAAGAGCAAACCCTATCGTAAACATACATGTGAGGAACCTAGGTTGTTCACTTATCTTGAGAATCTAATTCCTACCTCCAACTGGAAGGAAAAGTTGTCCTCCATGAAACTGGTACCTCATGCCAAAAAAGTGACAACTGGCTTAAGATACTTCTTGTATTTAGTTGGTGTGAATAATAATTTATTCATAACAAGAGTACTCATTGCTAAACTTACCATTTCCCTTGAGTTATACTTTCAGAGATGTCAATATTTTAAATTTATACTTAAAATGCAAAGATAACAAGGCAACATGTATTAAATGTAGAGACTTCTATTTTCATATTGACATTTAGCATAGGAATATAAAAATTTTTTTTTTTGAGACAGTGCCTCAAGCTGTCACCCTGTGTAGAGTGCAATGGCACCACAGCTCACAGCAACTTCCAGCTCCTGGGCTCAAGTGATTCTTCTGCCTTTGCCTCCCAAGTAGCTGGGACTGCAGGCACCTGCCACAATGCCGGGCTATTTTTTAGTTGCAGCCGCCATTGTTGTGTGGCATCCCCGGCTGGATTAGAACCCACTGGAACCACAGGTGCTGAGCCAGAAAGATCACTTTTTATTTTTATTATTATTTTTATTGGTTAAAGTAAATTATGATATAGAAATAATTAGTGAAATACTAAAAAGGAAAATGCCAGTGCTTACATTTGCTATCTGGCTTATATGCCAGTGCTTATATAAGCTATCTAGCTACAAAGCAGCAGTTATATTCTAGGATTATTTAAGAGATGCTGCAAGGTAGCTCATGCCTGTAATTCTAACACTCTGGGAGGTAGAAGTGAGAGGCTTGCTTAAGTTCAGCAGTTCAAAACTAGTCTGAGCAAAAGCCAGTCCTCTTCTCTACTAAATAGAAAAACTGTAGCATGAGGCTTGCTTGAGCCCAAAAGTTTGAAGTTGTGAGGCATGATAATGCCACAGCACTCTATCCAAAGTAAGACTCCGTATTAAAAAAAAAAAAAAAGAGCTTTCTATGAGTAGAATATGAACGTTTTAACACAATAACTAAGAAAATGACATAAAGGCTATGTTAACCAGTTTGATGGAAGTGTTTCGGATTGTGTGTGAAAACACCACACTGTACCCCAGAAGTGCATTAATGTATACAGTTACCATTCAATAAAAAAAAAAAATTAAACAAAAAAAAAAAAAAAAGAGAGAGAGAAAGAGAAATGCTTTAGTTAAAGGTAAAGGGCCTGAGCTCCATAGGCTCTTCACCTGAGATTCATAGGTCTCTGAAATGCTTTCAAAGGCAGTTTTACAGATGTAGATCACCTCTGTTCATTTGTGTCCTTTCACTTGAGAGTCATTAAATTGTTTTAGGGCTTACTTGGATTTATTTAAAAATTATTTTCCTGAATTCTAAAATGAAGTATAGAATTTCTTGTATAAAGCATGAACAATGCCAAACACCATAAGGAATAAAATAAATGAATATTGAAATTCCACCTTATGTACAGTGAAACCAATGCTCATATTTAGGAGTATTTCTTTTGCCATCTTTCAATCATGATGATCTTTCTTGATGTACACTGTGAAGGAGAGTCCACAATTATCATATGTTCTGTGTGTGTATATTCAGGTGGAAAGATTTGATTCCAAGTGTCTTTCTAGAGAGTTTAAAGTATATCATAGAAGTAACTAGAAATCTACTTCTTCAGTTCTTCAATATTTAAAAAGTTGAGTATTGTGTATATGTATATCCATATCATGTCTTATCTCTGAACACTTAGTAATTTATTTCTAAAAATACTACTTACATATGCAATACAATTAAGTTAGAGTCAGATTTTGCCTACCAGGTAGGTTTTCTCTACCTGGGCTCTGTTGACTTTTGGGACCATATCATTCCTTTTTGTGGAGGGCTGTGATGTATGTTATAGGATGGTTAACATCTTCCCTGGTCTCCACCCACTAGATACCTTCATTTTCTTATAGTCATGACAATAATAATATAATAATGTCTTCAGACATGGTCCCGTGTTTCTGACTAGGAGGGAATTATTATTATTATATTATGTTATTTTTCTTTTGAGTCTCGCTATGTGCATTCCACCATGCTGACATTGAAGTCTCTTCAGTTATTTGTGTGCTCAGTTAATCAGCAGCTGCAACAGGAACAGCTGGTATGCCCCTTTTTCCATCATTTCTTTCCTATCTTCCTTCCTTCCTTCCTTCATTCTTACTTTCTGCCTAGTTCACATTTTGTTTCAGAGAATGAAATCAGCCAGGAAGAAAATTATAGGACAGACTTTAGGGAGTCCAACTCTGAGACTTTCATTGTCCTCAGTATGCATTATCTTCTTGGCATCCATGTGTTAAAATATGCACCCTGGGAACGTCCACGGTTGTTTTTTGTTTGTTTTTTGAGACAAAGTCTTACTATGTCACCCATAGTAGAGTGCAATGGTGTCACAACTGACAGCAACCTCAAAATTCTTGGGCTTAATCAATTCTCTTGCCTCAGCCTCCCAAGTAGTTGGGACTACAGGCACCACAGGTGTTGACCTGGCTATTTTTCGGTTGTAGTTATCTTTGTTGTTTGGCAGCCCTGGACTGAATTCGAACCCACTAGCTTCAGTGTATGTGGCTGGTGTCCTAGCTGCTGAGCTATAGGTGCCAAGCCATGCCGACAGTTTTGATTAGGATTTTATTGATACTGAAGTGACTTCAATGTCAGCATGCTGGAATGCACAGGGATTCTGAAAACTTCATTAACACAGGACTGACTGATTGACTGGCCAGGTTGAACTCAGTTCCCACTACCTTCCTTCTTCCTCTTAGTAGATGGGACTGATATATCTTGGGGCCTACTTTGTGTTGCCTTAATAGTGTAAACTATCAGTTGTGATCTGAAGGGTCTGCTATCAATAAGAAAGTGTTCCACCTGCACTTTTCTTCATTCATGAATTTTCAAGATTTTAGAGGTTGTCTCCTAAAAGCCACAACAAAGAATAGACTGCTGGGAATCCAAATTACTTGATGCACAAATAAAAATTAATAATACCATACCATTTATCTAAATAATGGTCTTGTTCTTTAAATACATAATTTCAATGTATACTCACAAACTGCCCCTATGAAATTCCTTTAACATTATTCCCATTGCAGTAAAAGCACTTAAATAGGATTGACACATTTAACAAACAGACATGTAGGACACTCAATTAAATTTGAATTTTAATAAAAAATAGATAATGTTTGAGTATATGTATATTCTTGCAGTATTTTGGCACTTCTTATACATTAAGCTGTTGTTTATTTGATATGTAAATTTACCTAGATTCTGTATCTTCATTCATTATCTCTGGATACAGCGCATGAAGAGATTCAGCAGTTTGTCCTTAGTACCACAGGTTTTAAATGTCCAGCTAAAGGTGTTTTTTTTCAAGAGTGAAATTGTCTATCTTAGTCTCATCTCTCAGCAGGAAAAAAATAATGGAGAACTCAGTAGCATTTTCCTATTTCAAAATTTTCTCAGCACTGTTAGCCAGGACTCCTATTGTTATGGTGAAATCATGTGAAACTCCTGCAAGGCATTGCTCAGATTAACTTGTCTGACTAGGATGGTTCTGGCAACATGCAACTGTGTTGGCATCCTGTTCAGGTCTTCACTAGCCTGGAGCTCCTACGGACCAGGAAGGAGACCTCAGCCAAGGACTTCACCCTCTGGCAAGATGGCATGTGGCTCTGCTTTAGGGAAGTACAGTTTACATGACTCCGAGCCTGGCTCTTGCTTGGAAGAAGTATCTGTGTAGAGTTAAAGTCAGAATGCAGTGACAATGAAGAAATTGAGTATCAAGGAGGGAAGTAATAAGCATGGTACATGTTCTTGCACACACCCCTTGCATTTTGCCTTTTTTTGCAAATGGATCTGTGGTCGTGGGTGGCACATAGGTTATTTAAAATTTGAGCCCTGAGAGCCACATGAATTTCCCACTTTGAACAATGAGATGCATTGGCTCCCTACCCATTGCAGTGCTGTAGCAACGCTATAAGGCTGAACGCCCCTTTCTCCTGCAGGATGAGGTGGTTGCTCTGCTGGCCAGGATCTTGGCCCATCTGCAGGTGGTAGAGAGGGAGCTGATCAAGGAATGGATAAGGCTGGAGTGCACAAGCATTTGCTGGCCAGACGAATCCTTACAGCTCTGAGAAACTTCAGTCTCCTTCCCTTAAGGTAAGTAGAAAAAGGATTCACAGACTCCCCTGACATTTTACTATAGAATGTCAGGCACTGCCTTGGAAGGAAGGGCTCTGTGTCCTCAAATCCTTCTTGGCAGACATGGGGGGATAGGTAGGAGGGATGGGCAGAGAAGATGTTCTAGAAGACACCTGAGTTGATGGCTCACAGGCAGGAGGAGAACAGTGTCTCTGGCCTGCAAACATGCCTGGTGACTTGGTGTTGTGGAATGTGGGGGAAATATGGCATGTGGGAAAATTGTGGGGAAGTTGTGGCATGAAATGGACAGTACTATTAGATTTAGGGACAACAGCTAAGACTGTATTTTACTGAGAATTGAGGAAAAGAAGGGAATGGTGTAAGATCAGTAAATGGCTTAAAATGGGCACATCAGGTACTATAAAAATGTCTGTGCAGTTAGATAACAAGGAAAGTTTATCATAGTTTTTATTGTATTGAGGAACATTCCTTATACCTATACCTATAGGAACATTCCTATACCTAATTTGTTGAATTTTTTAAAAATTATTTTTTATTAAATCATAACTTTATAGATTGATACATTTATGGGGTTCAGGGTACTGCTTTGATATACAATGTGAAATTCTTACATTGAACTAAGTAACACATCCATCACAATTATACTCATTTCTAAATAGTTTTGAAACGTACCATTGCATCAGGCACATTAGGTGAGGTCCCCCCAAATGTCCTTCTCCTCCCATATCCCTTCTCCCCTCCCTTCTTTCTCCTCTTTCCATCTACTTTCTGGATTATAGTTATGTTTTGCCATTCATGTGAGTGTGTAGGTGGTTATATATTGATTTCATAGTAATGCTGAGTACATTGGACATTTTTTATCCCATTCTTGAGATACTTTAATGTTCTGGCTCCATCCAGGTACACATAAAAGATGTGAAGCATTTGTCTTTTTATGACTGCATAGTATTCCATGCTGTACATACACCACAATTTGTTAATCTATTCATGGGTCCATGGGCACTTGGGCTGTTTCTATGTCTTGGTTATCATGAATTGGGCTGCAGTAAACATTCTAGTGCAGATGTCTTTGTTGTAAAATGATTTTTGATCGGCGCGGCACCTATAGTTCAACTGGCTAAGGCGCCAGCCACGTACACCTAAGGTGGCGGGTTCGAATCCCCAGCCCAGGCCCACCAAACAACAATGATGGCTGCAACCAAAAAATAGCCGGGCGTTGTGGCGGGCGCCTGTGGTCCCAGCTACTTGGGAGGCGG
>CAUYTI010005962.1:0-12578 GCA_963575145.1 Galago senegalensis | reverse complement strand
GAGGGGGTTTGGAGGGATCACTTTTGAGGTTTGTCTTATAGGGGTACAGGTGAATCTTTCTAAGAGTAGAATGTGAACATTTTAAAGCAATAACTGAGAAAATGACATGAAGGCTGTGTTGACCAGTTTGATAGAAGTATTTCAGAATGCATGTGAAAACCCCACACTGTACCCCAGAAGAGTATCAATGTACTTAGTTAACATTCAATAAAAAAAAAAAAAGAAAGAAAAAGATCAGAAGGGACAGACATAAACCTTCTATTTATGGATTAATCAAGAAAATCATAGCATTTATTAAAAAAATTCTGCATTTCCAGGTACCATGTATAACTGAGGACTTAGAAGAGTTGGCCCCTCTGCAGTAATCGATTTACTAAAGAGGCACAGGGGCCCTTTGTCTGCCTGCTGCCCGCTTCATCCTGCCCTTCATGTTTGTGTATACAGCAGGGAGACAGAAGCCTGTGATCTGCATTTCATGAAGTCTCTTGTTAGCATGGTTCTTCTGGTCAGGTTCCATCAATGGAAAGAAATATAGGAGATTAGATTGAGAGGCAGGAGGGAGAAAAGTCGTTTCTTTTCTTTTGCTAGCAGTGACAGCTAGCTAGGAAAATGCAGGCTCCTGGGATGCTCAGACACAGCTATTCCAGAAGCAGTATGGAAGTCAGCGCCGTGTCACCCCCATCAGCATAGTGCACGGGGGCTCTGGCCCCAGCCCCAGCAGTGACAGAAGTCTTCCAGCTCCTGCACCATCAGTGGAAAGGTGGAGTCCAGGTTTCCTGGGATGGTGGTAGAAGGAGTGGTTCCAGCAGTTGGAGCCAATGCTCCTGTAGCCTTACAGATAGAATTTCTGTGGGCATTGCATATACTTTCCTTATCTGGTCTTCAGCATAGGTGAGTAGTGGCTTCCTGAAGTTACTAATGTCTTCCCTGCTTTGCTGCTTTAGCTCTTCTATCACTTTTTTTTTTTGAAACAGAGTCTCACTTTATTGCCGTTGGTAGAGTGCCATGGAGTCACAGCTCACAGCAACCTCCAAATCCTGGGCTTAGGTGATTCTCTTGCCTTAGCCTCCCAAAGAGCTGGGACTACAGGCACCTGCAACAACGCCTGGCTATTTCTTGTTACAGTTTGGCTGGGGACAGGTTTGAACCTGCCACCCTCAGTATATGGGGCCAGCGCCCTACCCACTGAGCCACAGGTGACACCACTTCTATCACTTTTGAAACTAATGTCCTACATTAACTTTCCATGGATGGAAAAACCTAGCAGGGCTTCTTTTTCTTACTGACTTATACAAAGCAGAAGACTATTTAGCAGGTTCATAATATTGGGGATCAAGGAGATTTAAGATTTAAGAGATTATTTCTTTTGGAAATCAGATCAGGATACTCACAGGAAAGAAACCATATAAGATAAAGAGGTACTATGTGGAGATGAAAAACAATATTGCTACATTTTAAACCACCATGGAAAGCCAGGGAAAGAGCAAGATAAAACATCACTGCTCTGAAAACTGATAAAAGTAAAGGGTCAGACATTTATTTTTCCTTTACTGTATGAATTATATTTCAGGGTAACCAAATAGCTATTGTAGGAAAATTATTCTTTAGTGAAAGAATCACAGATAATACATGCAGGACAAATGATAGAATTAGAAAATTGTAATTTTGCAATACCTAATGAAATAATGGATCTAGGTGACAGTCAATAGTGGCTGCTAAAACCATTAGGTGAATGGTTAATGGGAAATTGTAATGGACAGGTCCTAATTGATACTGTGTGAGCCCTCTAATTAATCTGACAGTCACCAAATTAGACCAAACAGATAGTATGTGCCACATGATGTAAACCTATAGAAATTCCAGGGTGTCCACCATAAAATATTCCTGAAAAAAGCACTTGACCTAATTAAGCCAGAACATGTAATTACTAGTTTAAAGAAAGAAGACAGAAGAACATGCTAATTTGCACAGAAAGAGCAATAAGCCAAATCCAAAATGTGAGAAATTCTAATTCCCTTACCCCTAAAATAAATGATATTGGAATAAAAAGGATTGAGCACACAAAGCCATTTAAAGAAACTTGAAAGAATAATCAGCCATTGGCTTGGTGCCTGTGGCTCAAGCGGCTAAGGCGCCAGCCACATATACCTAAGGTGGCGGGTTCGAATCCCCAGCCCAGCCCGCCACCTAATAATGATGCCTGCAACCAAAAAATGGCCTGGCGTTGTGGCGGGCACCTGTAGTCCCAGCTACTTGGGAGGCTGAGGCAGGAGACTCACTTGAGCCCAGGAGTTGGAGGTTGCTGTGAGCTGTGATGCCATGGCACTCTACCCAGGGGTATATCTTGAGGATCAATCTCAAAAAAAAAAAAAAAAAAAAAAGAATAATCAGCTATTGCAATGTGTGGTCCTCACCAACAGGAAGAAGTTTTGAGAGAACTGGACCACTCAAACATAGAAAAGGTATTAGATGATATTAAAGAATTACTATCAATATTAAAGAATAATTGTGTTGTGTGTGATAACATTATTATATGTGTTTGGTTTAGGAACATTCTTTTTCTGTTAAAGGTATGCAGTCTTTATGGGCAAAATGATACAATGCTAAAACTTTGCCTTAAAATGCTCTAGCATTTCTTTCTATAAAAAAAGAAAAAAAAAAAGAGTTGAGATGGGTGTAGAGGGAACAAGAACAGCAGACTGGCTGTAACTGCTGCAGGTGCCTGAACTAGACATGGGGGCTCATTATACTACTGTGCATTTTTTGGGTGAAATTTTTCTAATGAACAATTTAAAATAATTTTCTTTACAAAATGCTTTGAATCCAAGAGTTTGTTTGTTTGTTTGGCTTTAATTTTAAAGCAATAGTTAATTCCCATGCTTCATAAAATATTTAAAACCAGAGTAAATATTGGGATGGATTATCCCAAAGAGTTTTGAGTTTCAAATTCAAGCTGGTAAGTCCCACCCTATTCCAAATGCACAGTATGAAAGATAATTCATAAGGAGCACATTTAAGAGATGTGGCTTCTTTAAAATAAGATAAAGATCTCAAAGGACCAGAAGTGGAACATAACAGAGAAATGTGAGAGGGGCTAAGGTTGGAGGCCTTTGGAATTTGGGTTGTTTGCATCAGGGAAACAAAGAAAAACATTTGCTTACCAGCCTGTCGACATTATGAGACAATAAGCTGCTTGAAGATGGGGGCTGGATGCTTTCATCTTAATGTGTCCTGAAAAGTGCCTGGAACTAGTAGGCAACAACTGAGTGAATAAAGAGCAAGCAAAACTCTCAAGGAAAAGGATGCCAAGGTCTAAAACTAGCTCGGTTAAAATAAAAATGCAAGCTTGAATTTGCACAAGCACTGATGAACATGTGGTATTCTTCTGTTAATATATTAGTAAAAAAGATCCTCTCCATGGAGCCCAAGAGCCCCTGTGATGATGTTTTTCTCCTTCTTGTAGGAAGATGATGGGTAAGTAGAACATGGTCATGATTTACGGCTTGAAGCCGAGCACTGCCAGGCAATGTCCCCCTTTTACAAAGAAAGACTATGTATCCACAGTGAGGAGGGACACGCCCGTGGAGATCTCTGTTTACTGCCCCTTTGTTTAGAATCCTGCTCGCTTACTGCTCAGATACACACACATACACGTGTATGTGCAAATAAATGAGAGAAACTCACCCCTTTACATTACAAACAAGGTGAAAGTGGCTGGGTGCTGCGGCTCCTGCCTGTAATCCCAGCACTGTGGGAGGCTGAGGTGGGATGTTCACTTGAGGTCTGGAGTTTGAGACCAACCTGAGCAAGAGCAGAACCCTGTCTCTACTAAAAATAGAAAAATAGCCTGGCACTATGGCTGGTGCCTGTAGTCCCATCTATCTGGGAAGCGGGAGGATTGTGTGAGCCCAGGAGTTTGAGGTTGCTGTGAACTACCCTGACACCACAGCATTCTAGCCTGGGGCAACAATTTTGAGACTGTCTCAAAAATTAAAAAAAAAAAAATTAAAAAACCAAACAGACTGAAAATGGATCCATGTATTATTTAATGGCACATGGACACACAAATTTTGCTCTAATAAGGGTGTAAAAGAAGTTGTGGTTCCCTTGTCTTTTCCTGGAACTGACTATGGTTTTACTCACAGTGGCTTCTCTGGGTGTCGCTGGCCACCTCCTCTGCTTTCCCCTTTCACTGCAGCAGTGGTATCTTTCCCAGGCCTGGGATGGTTTGGGAAATTACTTAGGAGTTGGGAGAAAGGCCAAAGTTTCCTTGGAGAAAATCTCTAGCGAGGGCTTCCATTATGTGTAAGGCAGAATAAAGAGAGTGGAATTCTATCTCATGTTCAATGATAAAAGTGAAATTACAGTTTAGCCAGGGAGGAGACATAGCCTAAGAATGATAAACCCCAGCAAACCACCTCACAATGAAATGCGAGACTGCATATATGTTATAAATCTGGGTAAAATGAAGCCTTCACCCATCACATGGGTGGTCAGTTTTTGGATAGTATCTAGGAAAAGTCATTATTTTCTAAAAGAAAACATTTCAACTTACATTGAGTGAGAATTATGGCCTTTTGCACTTGTTACTGATTTTAATTAATGAAAAATAAAATATGTGTAATAATGACAACCACACTTAATGCATTTGTAAGTGATAAAATCCGTGAACTTGAGAGCCAAGTTCTGTGGCCACCTATGACTGGCTGCCGGCCAGCCGTGTGATCTTGGGAAAGCCACCCGACATGGCCAGCCTAAGTTTTCACACTTCTGAAATGAGGGGCTCAGGGCAAGGCTCAATGAGTGGTCTTTAAAGTCCCTTCCAGCTCTGTCATGTAAGTTTAGGCTCTAAGTGTACCTACAGTGTATGTGAGCAAAGTATGTAAGTGTTTACAGCGGCACACAGACATGCAGAAAACTCAATGAGCAATAATTTTGAGAATTTTGTACACTTATTATGTGAAATGATATAACAAGAGGGATCAAAAAAAACAGGTAAATAGTGTTCTTTTTATTTTCACTGAAGTTTATAAAATGGTTCAATTTAAGAGCTATGAAAGATAGAAAATTAATTAAAATTTTAAGTATTAAGCATATATAAAACAAGTCTTCTAAATACAAAGTGTAACTTTTAATTTTCAAAGTCATTTTACCAGCACAAACTTCTCTGAACAATAGAAACCATGTTAATACCCATTTCTGTATTTGTAATCAACCGCTACTCTTTTTCTTCAGAGAGTTGTCAACCACTTTAGTTTGTCAGCTGCCCAGGCTGGTTGTAATCATGTGTGACTGTGCGTATGTGTGTGCGTGTGCACGTGTGCACGCGTTCTTAATCCCCAGCTGACAATTCAGCTGTCAGGAACACAAACCACCCATATCCAGATACTGGTGTTAACATATGGTCTCAAGAAATTGCTATAGAATTCCTAGAGTCTGTAGATTTTGTCCTGAGATGTGAATAAATGACACTCATTTATAACCAGCCACCTCTTTTTGACACTTCACGATTTTACCTTCCATGTCTCGGGACTTGGCTTATCTATTTTCAGTCCCTGAAAAGTTGTGCAGTTAAAATAGGAGCGGTATCAGCAAAAGGGAGAGAGAGTGATTGATGTCTCATGGAATTACTTTAGGTATCAGGACGTGGCATGTCGTTTATGGGGAATTCTATCTTGTTAGACGGCATCAAGGGATGTGTTGGTGGGATTGCACCAAAGTAACTAATGTCCCAAACCCAATCTTTGGTATAAACAGGATATTTTTAAAACCTGCTATTTAAAAGTTTGTTTTACTATATAGATGGAGAATCATAAAAAAGATGTTTAGGAGAAATAGGCAGTGTGGTTGAGAATTATGGGCTGAGAGTCACAAGAACTTATCCCCATTTTGTGCTTCCCTATTTCAAACTGGGTGAGCTTGGGCAAACCTTTCACCTCTCTGAACTCTGTTGTCCTCAAAGGTGATTGGCTTTGCACACCACAAAGAGCTGTTAGGAACCCCAAGAAGATGTTGGGTGTGAATGTGCTTTCATCTGTGGCAAAGCAATGAACTAATATAAAGGATTCTACCTCATTATTATCAAGAAAAATGTGTTATTGCTAGTGCCTAGGTGACAGCCAAATTCCTGATTTCTTGGCATCTGTTCATGAAATGTGGTCTCTTCTAACTTTGTTACCAATCACAGTTCTCCTGGATTCTAGACACACTTTCTCCATGTTTTTGAAATGTCTTTATGACAATGGTGTAAATACGTTGTAGCTCTTGATTCAATAATAGTTGGTCAAATTTAAAGATCTGCTGTAGCTAACTCCTGGCCTTAACTTTCATCTTGAAGGCCAAAGGAATGTGTGGTCAGTTCTTTGGTCTGATATGTGTGTGAGGTCTCACCTGTTTGAAACTGATGCCAAATCCTCATGTTACAGGCATCCTCTGCTTGCGACACCAGAATGACATAGATCCTAACTGAAGTCATGGCCGGGCGCTTCCTCCTCGTGGCTTCTGTTCACTCTGCTAACAATGAGGCCACAGCCAGAGCAGTGGACATGAGAGCCACCACTATGAGCATTTTATCCCTGGGACGTTTACATATTTTATTTCATTTAATACTCTGACCATCCTGCAACGCTGACATTATTTGTCATTTTATAGATGAGGAAACTGAGACTTATCATTGGTAAGTAACTTACTCAAGGACACACAGTAAATGGAGGAACTGAGGTGGGATTGGGAGCCACCCAATGGCAGCCTGTAAGGGTTCGACTACTCCAATAAGCTTGTGTCTACATCCTGCCCTTCCTTTAGTTAAATATACCTGTCTGCTGAAATTACTCAGGCTCAAAGCAATTTATTTTATCCTGGGTTTTTTATTTCCTCTGGTATTGTATGAAATATTTTCCAAACAACCCCATACCCATGGTGACTGCGTTTTTGCCGGTCAGCATTTCAGCACTTAAACAAATTCCGAGAGGATGCTATCAAATCTGATAAGCTTGGTATGCTCGGCAAATCCCTGCTGCCTTCTTTAATGCAGTCGTTGCTTCCTGGAGGTTGGTTCCTAGGGACAGAGCTCCCTATCCCATAACTTTTCAGTGAAGGATTTACTATGTGGAATTAAACGTGGTGCCTTTCACAGCTTTCCACCTCAAATGGCATTTCTTAGTCAGCACAGGAGGTTTCCCATACGTATCGCCACAAATAGTAATTCTTCCTCAGAGTTCAGGAAGATTTGCGGAAACAAGCATTTCCAAATTAAATCTTGTTCACAGTTTCTGTTCAGCATAAAGTGGCCTAACTTGATGAGTGCCTTTGACATGTTGGGGAATAATTAAATTTAATTTTCATGCACAGAATAGAAATGAAAAACATTTCTGCCGCCCTGCAGTGGCTGACACAATTGCTTTCATGCTCTGGAAAGAGAAAGGAAATGGAATTCCAAAAGAATGGCACATTCTACAAACTTCTAGGAGAAAACATTCTAGAATAATACCATCTCTGCTGATATGGCAGCTTTTATTTTAGCCCTGAGGGATCAAAGTGGGAAAGTAGTTGAATGTTTTCTTCTTTTGTAACGATAGAAAGGTAATTTGACCTATTTATCACCCAAATGTTCTTCAAAATTCCTTGTCTCTGGAAGGGCCGACCTGAAAAGAAAGTCAGCATCCTGCCTTCCAAATGGTCAGTCAGCTGTGAGCACGGTGGGGTCTGGATTAACGCACTCCTTAATATTGCAGAGAAGGACTAAGACAACGGCCTCAATGTATTCAGAATGTCTTATGAATCAGAGCCTATGCTAAATTGTTCCCAAAGTTCCCAATAGTCTTCTGAGACAATCTTTTCTTTATTTACAGTTGAAAAGCCTCAGAACAGTGGAGCAATTTTCCTTATGTTGTTCAGTTAGTAAATGATCCTGCTGGATTTGACCCGAGGGTCATGATTTGTGTATCTATAAAACTTGTGTCATTTCTGATATAACATATATACATATACACGGTGTCCATAAAGTTCATATGCAATCTACCATGTTAAACTGTTCTAAATTGCACACAGATTTTATGTCCCCCCTGTGTGTGTGTGTGTGTGTGTATGTGTGTGTGTATTTTTTAAGACAGAGTCTTACTCTGTTGCCCAGGCTAGAGTGCTGTGGCATCAGCCCAGCTCATAGCAATAGCCTAGTTCATAGCAACCTAAAATTTTTGAGTTAAAGCAATTCTTCTGTCTCAGCCTTCCAAGTGGCTGGGATTACAGGTGCCTGCTACAATGTCCGGTGGATTTTTCTAGTGGAGATGGAGTCTTTCTTCTTGCCCAGATTGGTTTTAAACTTCTGAGCTCAAGGGATCCTCTAATCTTGGCCTCTCAGAGTGGTAAGATTACAGGGGTGAGCCACTGTGCCTGGCCACTAACATATTATAATCAAGGGTACAATTTCATAAAGCAGACTTGGGCTTTTAAAGTGGGGCCCTTTCTGGATGTGTAAATTCAACATTGCTGAAGCTCAGGCTCCTCATGTATAGCAATAATAACAACAAGAAACATCTATTAGGGCCATTGTGGGGATTCTGAGTTCATTCATGAAAAGAGCTTATGTCTCTACCCAGCCCTCCAGTTTTAGCTGCTGTACCCGGAAGGTAGAGACTCTCTGTTGGAATTGAGGCAGAGATAGGAGAGAGTTGGGAATCAATAAGGCTACTTCTTTCATACATGATTAAATTGGTTTAGAGATAATAAAAAGATTCATTGATAACTTATTTTTTCATTTTTCTAGAGACAGAGTCTCACTCTATTGCCCTTGGTAGAGTGCCCTGGCATCACACAGCTCACAGCAACCTCCAACTCCTGGGCTTAGGTGATTCTCTTGCCTCAGCCTCTTGTGTAGCTGAGACTACAGGTGCCTGCCACATGCCTGGCCATTTTTTTTGGTTGCAGTTTGGCTGGGGCCAGGTTTGAACTTGCCACCCTCTGTGTGTGGGGTCAGTGCCCTACCCACTGAGCCACAGGTGCCGCCCAGACTCATTGATAACTTAAACAATTGTGGGGAAAGTTATGGCTCACAAACTAAACCTGTTACATAATATGCTTATGCCATTTAATTTGTACACAACAGTAAGGATGGGAGACATTTTTGTTCTATTGGTTCACTTATCAACAGATTCAACTCATCCATTTGCTTTTTATTCCTTAAGAGTATGAAGCTTTGTGTCAAATTCAGCCCTGGGTAAGAGTTGGCCTTGTCTGAAAATCCCAGTCTGTGTTGGAATCATCCATGAAGCCTTATGAAATTTGAACTAATTGTTTTTATGAAACCTATAGCGTATATATTGCTCATTTATTTATTTTCTTTTTTTATTAAATCATAGCTGTGTACATTAATACTATCATGGGGTACAGTGTGCTGTTTCTATATACAATTTGAAATACTTTTGTCCAACTGGTTAACATAGCCTTCAGGTCATTTTCTTAGTTATTGTGTTCAGACATTCATATTCTACACCTGGTAAATTTCACATGTACCCTTGTAAGATGCACTGTAGGTGTGATCCCACCAACTACTCTCCCTCCACCCAGCCTCCCCCTCCTCTCCCCTCCCTCTCCCTTTTCCCCATATTCTTGGGGTAAAAGGTATTTATAAAGTGATGTAGTTTCTGAAAACCATCCTTATTGTCAATTAATTCAATTCTCTTTATTCAGAGTTTTATTTATTTTACTGGTGGTTTGAATGGAGATACTAAAGGTACAGTGAGGTAAAATAATTTGAGAATAGCTCTGAGGGAAATAAGGTCAAGGCCTGAAAGTCCCCCCCAGGGCCCAGATCTAGCTTTGCTCTTATTATACATGGTTGTATAAATTACACTGATTTGAAAGAGACAAAACACCTTTTGTGCTTGCCTTACTCCGAGTTCTTTTTTATCCAGGCCAGAATTCTTTTTCTGTAAGAATCATGGTGAAGATTTGCTTTGCAAAACTCCGTGCTCAGAGCTGGAAGAGGGGGTTGAGGAAAAACAAGGATTTGATTCTGATTTTTTTTTTTTTTTTTTTGTCATGTAGTAGGCTGAGATTCCCTCCGGTGTGATGGAAAATGAAATGAGGCCAGATGGTAGGAGTTGTTTATGGGTTCTGAAGTAAAAGCATTAAGTCATTAAAGTTTGGAGGCTTCTCTCACTTATTCCAGATTCTTCTCATTAAGTCTGTGTTTTGTGTGGTTGAAGGTGCAGGGAAGGGGCGTCTGGGCAGCAGGAGCAAATGCTTCCTTCCTCCCATCAGCCTCTAGCAAACATTTCTTGACTTCTCTCTGCGCTCCAGCCTGCAGGGAGTGTAAAGGGGTGCGTTCTCCTGATGGGAGTCCGGAAAGGGGTGCGCAGTCCCTGTGCTCAGGGTTTTCCTGTTGGTGGTAGGGAACCATGTCTACCCCACGTTGTAAGGCATTTAAAATACTTTGAGGACCATTTCTTTGCATATGCTTTGCATCACGCCTGTAATCCTGGCACTCTGGGAGGCCAAGGCTGAAGGATCCCTGGAGTTCAGGAATTCAAGACCAGCCTGAGCAAGAGTGAGAGCAAGACCCTGTCTCTACTAAAAATGGAAAAATTAGTCTGGTGTTGTGGTGTGTCCTGTAGTCCCGGCTACCAGGGAGGTTGAGGAAGGAGATCGATTAAGCCCAAACCTTGAGGTTGCTGTAAGCTAGGCTGATGCCCTGGCACTCTAGCCTGGGGCAACAGAGTGAGACTTTGTCTCAAAATAAAAAAAAAATCATGTAAGTGGTTGCATTTCATCTATTCTAAAAATAAAGTATAATTACATGTAAAAAATATGAACACATATATGTAAAGAAAGCCTCCTTTGCCACCTCTCAGGAACAAACATATACTAATATAGGAGCACATATATGGCTTGTTAGCAATTTGTTATAGGAATGGGACCCTACTGCAAATATCTTTCTGTAGTTTTTCACTCACCAATATATGTATGAGACTTCCATGATATAGATCTAATTTATTATTTTTAACAAATTAAAACTATTAATTATATTCCATAGTACATCAAAACTATAATAAGAGGTAAGGACAAGAAAAAAAATAGTGACTCACATACATTGGCTTCGACTTTGGCTAAAGTACATCACATAAATATTAATTTTTACTTCAACTTGTTAATATGTTGTTTAGGATACAGGATACTGCATCCTCAATTAAAAGTGCACTATGTCTGTAATTTCCCCTTTATAATAATATATTTTTTCCAGTTTTAATATTAGGTGTATCCAGATTAGGCAGAAATATTTTTGAAGTATTTCTTCTTTTTCTATTGTCTATAAGATTTGGCATGATCTGTTTTTTGAAATTATCTTTTATTTTTATTTATAAATATTAGTTGTCTATTTTTTGAGTCTTTGGGAAAAAATATTAAGAAATTAATTGATAACTCTATACTGAACCTCAGAGTGAAAGCATTCTATAATAGTCATACTTTCATTTGACAATGTGAATGTTACTTTCTTTGCATTACCATTATTATTATTGTTTAACACTTCATTGCAGCAATCATCTGATTTCTTTTCTAAATGTATTTATCTTCATTCATTCTTTATGAGGTTTTTGTTTCTAGTCCTTATCTTTTTTTTTTTTTTTGAGAGGGAGCCTCAAGCTATCCCCCTGGGTAGAGTGCCATGGCATCACGCTCACAGCAACCTCCAACTCCTGGGCTCCAGCGAGTCTCTTGCCTCAGCCTCCCAAGTAGCTGGGACTACAGGTGCCTGCCACAATGCCCGGCCATTTTTTTTTTGGTTGCAGCTGTCGTTCTTTGGTGGGCCCGGGCTGGGGATTCGAACCTGCCACCTTAGGTGTATATGGCTGGTGCCTTAGCCACTTGAGCCACAGGCGCCGAGCCACTAGTCCTTATCTTAAACATTGTTATTGCTGGTAAATTTTAAGCCTTCTTAATTCTGTGAAGGCAAAAAGTGGAAACCTAATAATTACATGTGTATGTAAAAATAAAAAATAATAAAACTACAATAAGATATCCCCTCATTCCAGTTAAACAACTGATAATTTAAGAGTTTCTTCAGTGGTTATGTTTGATTTTTAATAGTTTACTATTACAATAATATTGCAGTAAACATCCTTTACATGTATCAAATAAATACCTAGAAACAATTATTGGAATACAGAATCCACTCATTTAAAATATTGATCAAACTTTTACTTGCATTTCAAAAATCTTGCACCAATTTATATTACCTCAATAGTGATGAGAAACTTGCCAACTCTGGATGTTATTTATTGAAATTTTTGCTAAATTAGCAGATAAAAATTATTTTATTAATATTTTAATATGTATTTCCCTTACTCTGTTAATTATCATCATATTTGTTAGCCATTTATATTTCTTCTGTGAAGTATTTATTCAAAATCTATTTTCGGTTTGGTTTATCTTTTTTTTTTCCTTTTTTTTTTAAATTTTTTTTAATTGAATGTTAACTATGTACATTAATGCACTTCTGGGGTACAGTGTGGGGTTTTCACATGCATTCTGAAATACTTCCATCAAACTGGTCAACACAGCCTTCATGTCATTTTCTCAGT
>CAUYTI010005961.1:0-15767 GCA_963575145.1 Galago senegalensis | reverse complement strand
AAATCATCTAAGTAGAAGGTTGTATGAAGAGCTTATCCTAAGGGCACACAGCAAATAGAGAATATTGTTTACCTAACAAAGGATGTAAAAGGTCTCTATAAAGAGAACTATGAACTCTAAGAAAAGAAATAGCTGAAAATGTTAACAAATGGAAAAACATACCATGCTCATGGCTGGGAAGAATCAATATTGTTAAAATGTCTATACTACCCAAAGCAATATAGAATTTTAATTCAATCCCTATTAAAGCTACACTGTCATACTTTAAAGAACTGGAAAAAATAACACTTTGCTTTATATGGAATCAGAAAAAACCTTGAATAGCCAAGACATTACTCAGAAATAAAAACAAAGCAGAAGGAATCACGCTACCAGACATCAGACTACACTATAAATAGATAGTGATCAAAACAGCATGGTACTGGCACAAAAACAGAGAGGTAGATGTATGGAACAGAATAGAGAACCAACAGATGAACCCAGCTACTTACCATTATATGATCTTTGACAAGCCAATTAAAAACATTGAGTGGGGAAAAGATTCCCTATTTAACAAATGGTGCTAAGTGAACTGGCTGGCGACCTGCAGAAGACTGAAACTGGATCCAAACCTTTCACCACTAACTAAGATAGACTCTTACTGGATTAAAGATTTAAACTTAAGACATGAAACTATAAAAATACTAGAAGAAAGTGTAGGGAAAACACCAGAAGAAATCAGCCTGGGTGAACATTTTATGAGGAGGACACCCCCAGGCAATTGAATCAACGTCAACAATACACTACTGGGACCTCATCAAACTAAAAAGCTTCTACACATCCAAGAACACAGTGAGTAAAGCAAGCAGACAGCCCTCAGAATGGGAGAAGATATTTGCTGGTTATGTCTCCGACAAAGGTTTAATAACCAGAATCCACAGAGAACCCAAACGTATTAGCAAGAAGAGAACAAGTGATCCCATCTCAGGGTGGGCAAGGGACTTGAAGAGAAACTTCTCCGAAGAAGACAGGTACATGGCCTACAGATATATGGAAAAATGCTCATCATCCTTAATCATCAGAGAAATGCAAATCAAAACTACTTTGAGATATCATCTAACACCAGTAAGATTAGCCCATATCACAAAACCCCAAAATCACAGATGCTGGCATGGATGTGGAGAAAAGGGAACACTTCTACATTACTGGTGGGATTGCAAACTAATACATCCCTTTTGGAAAGATATGTGGAGAACACTTAGAGAACTAAAAATAGACCTGCCATTTGATCCTATAATTCCTCTACTAGGTATATATCCAGAAGACCAAAAATCACACTATGGCAAAGATATTTGCATCAGAATGTTTATTGCAGCCCAATTCATAATTGCTAGGTCATGGAAGAAGCCCAAGTACCCATCAACCCACGAATGGATCAATAAATTGTGGTATATGTACACCATAGAATACTATGCAGCCCTAAAGAAAGATGGAGACTTTACGTCCTTCATGTTTACATAGATGGAGCTGGAAAATATTCTTCTTAGCAAAGTATCTCAAGAGTGGAAGAAAAAGTATCCAATGTACTCAGCCCTATGATGAAACTAAATTTATAGCTTTCCTATGAAAGCTATAGCTTTCATAGGAAAGCTATAACCCAATTATAGTCTGAAACTGGATCCAAACCTTTCACCACTAAGATAGACTCTCACTGGATTAAAGATTTAAACTTAAGACATGAAACTATAAAAATACTAGAAGAAAGTGTAGGGAAAACACCAGAAGAAATACTAGAATATGAGGAATGTGGTGAGGGAGGGTAGGGTATGGGGAGGATGGGTGGAGGGAAGGTGATTGGTGGGGTCACACCTATGGTTCTTCTTATAAGGGTACAGGGGAATCTTTCTAAATGTAGAATATAAATGTCTTAACACAATAACTAAGAAAATGACAGTTTGATGAAAATATTTCAAATTGTATACAAAAGCAGCACACTGTACCCCATGACAGTATTAATGTACACAGCTATGATTTAATAAAAGAACACAAGAAAAGAAAAGAAAAAAAAATTATGTGTCTCAGCATGAACAGTGAGAGTCTGTGACATATGAGCTACAACTAGCTCCCACCCCAGCTCCAGCTCCACTTAATGGGAGCTGCATTCCAGGAAGGTATAGCCACATGGGATGAGGGTTTCTCTCTACCTCAGCTCCTTGTCTAGGGCCACATTTTCACCAGTGGACATGCAGGCTTGTCCCACTCTGTTGAGTAGTTCCTAATTCTGAGCAGATGAGGCTGATTACTGAGGCTCCCTTCCTCTCCAGCCCCCACTTCTAAGGTGGAGGCTTTGCCCTGGGTATTATAGACCCCCCAGTTTCCCTGCCCAGCTCAATGGTAGGGTGAAGGTTCCATACTGGGAGAAGCAGGTTAAGAAGAGCAGAAACTGCCAACCCTCCACCAGGGCCTACTGTGGGGCAGGAATGTCACTCTGGTAGAAGTAGGCCACTGTCTCACCCCCAAGTCCAGTACAGTGGCACCAAGGTCCTTCCTAGGAAGAGAAGCAAGTATTAAGGTACAGACAGATATCTCCACAGCTCTGGCAGAAGGAACTGACTATATCTGGGACAGAGCAAAAGTCCACGCCTTTGGGAGTTGTCAAAAAAAAAAGGAGTCATTTGGCTAGGCAAAGTGGCTCACATCTATAATCCCAACACTTTAGGAGGCCGAGGAGGGTGGATCACTTGAGCCCGGGAGTTCTAGACTAGCCTGAGGAACACAGCAAGACCCTATCTCTACTAAAAATAGAAAAATTAGCAGGGCATGCTGATATGCACCTATAGTCCCAGCTACTTGGGAGACTGAGGCAAGAGTCCAGGAGTTTCAGTTTGCAGGAATGGCACACCACTGCATTCTAGCACAGATAACAGAGTAAGACCTCATCTCAAAAAAAAAAAAAGCGGGGGGGGGGGAGGAAAAGAAAAAGAAAGAAGGGAGAGAGAGAGAGGAAGGGAGGGAAGGAGAAAAAGAGGGAGGAAAGAAAAAGAGAGAGAGAAATGGACCAAAAACAAGACAAGAACACCTATTTTCACCACTTCTATTCATAGTACTGAAACTTCATTAGTACTGAAAGTTCTAGTGAAAGCAATTAAGCAAAAAAAAGAAATAAAAAGCATCCAAATTGGAAATGAAAAAGTAAAACTATATTCACAGATGATATAATCTTATATGTGAAAAACTGTAAGGAATTAACATGCACACATAAATACACACAGCTAGAGCTATTAAACTAATTCAGCAAAGTTTCAGGGTGAAAAACCAAAACACAAAAATATAGGTTTTATTTCTAACCACTAGCAATGAATAATTCAAAATGGAATTCAGAAAACAATTCCAGGCACAATACAACAAAAAAGAATAAAATTCTTAGTAATAAATTTTATAAAAGCACACACAAAATTAACTCAAAATGGACCATAATATTTTATCAGAACTAAACTATAAAACTCTTAGAAAAAAATATGAATGAGGTAACCAAGCTTCTCAGTGGCCTCAACCGTGAGGAAGACACAGAGATGCAGATCTTTGTGAATATCCCCCCTGAGGTTGAGCCCCCAGAGAACATAAAAAAAAAGCCAAAATTCAAGATAAGAAGGGCATTCTGCTTGACCAGGAGCATCTGAGATTTACAGACAAATGACTAGAGAATGGCCACATTCTCTCAAACTACAACATCCAGAAAGAGGATGCACCTGGGACTTCACCTGTGAGGTAGCATCATTGAGCCTTCCCTCTACCAGCTTACCCAGAAATATAACACAACTGCAAGGTGATCTGTTGCAAGTGTTCTGCTTGCCTATGCCCTCATGCTGTCAACTACTGCAAGAAGAGATACCAACAACCTGTGCCCCAAGTGGGACAAATAAGGTGCTTGCAGCAGCTCCTCCTTTCCCTGAAGAGCAGGCTCCTGCCCAAGTCCCACAGCATTGGGACCTCAATAAAGTTTTCTTTTCATTGACTGGAGTAGTAAATAAAAAGAAAAGAAAGGAAATATAGGGGTAAGTCTTCCTGCCCTTGTATAAGACAAAGTCATCTTATATTTGACACTAAAAAGAATAAGACACAAAAGGAAAATAGATAGACTGCATCAAAAATTTTTATCTTGGACCATGCCTGTGGCTCACAGGAGTAGGGTGCTGGCCTCATATACCAGAGATGATGGGTTCAAACCTGGCCCTGGCCAAAAGTTGCAGGGAAAAAAAATTATCTCTTTTATTATTTGTATAAATAATGCAAAGTGTACACATGTAATTTTTTTTGCATGGATATATCGCATAGTGGAGAAGTTAGGGCTTTTAGTATATCCATCATCTGAATAAAGTACATTGTGATCTCTTCTTGGCCTTTGGCTAAGATCGAGTATAATATCTGTTCTTATCAATTTAATGTACATTGTACCCATTAAGTAATTCCTCATTGTCCACCCTGCCTTCACCTCCCTATACTTCTGAGTTTCCAGGGCCTATCATGCCACAGTCTACATCAATGTGTACACATTTTTTAGCTCCCACTTATAAGTGATAACATATGGTATTTGTCTTTCTGTTAGATTTCATCAAATTTTAAACTTTTGTGCATCAAAAGATAGTATCAAGAAAGTAAAAGACAACCCACAGAATAGGAGAGAATATGCGAGTGATATATCTGATAAAAGACTTGTTTCCCGATTAAAGAACTCTTACAACTGTATAAAAAAGAGAAAAATAAACTAAATAGAAATGGGCAAAGTATATGAATAGTCATTTCTACAAAAATATATGCAAATGGTCAATAAGCACATGAAAAGACAATCAACATCATCAACCATCAAGAAAATGCAAATCAAAACCACAATCAGATACCACTCACATTCACTAGAATGGCTAAAATCAGAAAGGCAGAAAATAGGGAGTGTTAGTGGGGGTGTGCACAAATTGGGACCCTTATACACTGCTGACTGAAATGTGAAATGATGCAGCCATGTTGGAAAACACTCTAGCAGTTTCTCAAAAAGTTAAACATAGAGTTAGCATATGACCCCAAAACTCCATTCCTAAATATATACCACAAATGTTCACATAAAAATGTTTACATGAATGTTCATAATGGCATTTTTCATAATGGCCAAAAGTGGAAACTACTCAATGTCTATCAACTGACGAATGGATAAATAAAATGTGGTTTGTCCATATAATGGAATATTATTTGTCCATAAAAGAATAAAGTGCTGATACATGCTACAACATGAATGTACCTTGAAAACACTATTCTAAGTAGAAGCCAGACACAAAATGTGACATATTATATGATTCCACTTACACTAAATGTGCAGAATAGGCAAATCTAGAGAAACAGAAAACATTATTGATTGCTTAAGGCTAAGAGGGTTGGAGGAAATTAGGAATGACTGCTAATGGATATGGGATTTATTCTTTTGTGATGAAGACAATGCTCTAAAATTGATTATGGCAATGGTTGCAAAATTCTTTGAATATACAAAAAAATATGATTTGAATACTTAAATGGGTGAACCATGTGGCATGTGAATTATATCTCAATTGAGATAAAAGAAAGTACCACCAACATACCCAAACTCTAAGTACTCTTTAGGGTGTCCTTTAGGGAGAGGGAAAGCTGTACCAGAAGCAAATATGAACCTGTGTAAAGGAAGGGAGAGGGCTAGGAATTGTGACATGTGAATAAATATATAAAATTTATTTCCTAAGATCTAAAATTTCTTTAAAAGATGGCTGTGAAAATAAAAATGATAATGTATTATGAGATTTAGAACATCAGCTTAAGTAAAATGCATGACAACGATAGCATAAAGGACAGGAGGGAAGAAATGGCAGGTTCTTAGGCTCTTAGGGCTCTTACTTGAATCCCTATACTGTCGCTTAAAGACAGACAATAATGAGTGAAAGACATATACCTAAACCCTAAAGCAACCACTGTAGTAACAAAAATATAGTTGCAGCCAATTAGCAAAGAAGACGGAGGAGGAAGAAGAAGAAATGAAATAATTAAATATGAATCCAAAAGAAAACAGAAAAAGAGAAAGAGGGAAAAAAGAATGAATGGTAGATTTAAATATAACCATAGGCCAAGTGCAGTGGCTCATGCCTATAATCCTAGCATTCTGGGAGCCAAGGCAGGTGGATTGCCTGAACTCACAGGTTGGAAACCAGCCTGATCCAGAGTGACACCTTGTCTCTAAAAATAGCTGGGCTTTGTGGCCAGCGCCTGTAATCCTAGCTACTTGGGAGGCTGAAGCAAGAGAATTGCTTGAGTCCAATAGTAGTAAATTGCTGGGAACTATGACAACACCATGACACTCTACAGAGATCAACAAAGTAGGACTCTGTCTCAAAAAAAAAAAAAAAAAAGACCAAAAAACCCTAACCATATACATGTATCAATAGTCAGATTAAAAGATTAAAAGTAAGTGATCTAAACACTTCAACTAAGAAGATTGTCAGATAAGATGAAAAAGCAAGACCTAATCGTAGGCTGCTTACAAGAATCTTAGTTTAAATAAAAAGACTCAAATAGGTTCAAAGATGAGGAAAAGATATACCATGCCACCACTAATCAAAAGAAAGGTGGAGTGGCTAACTACATTAACATAGGACAGAGTATATTTTGGAGCAAAAAATGTTAACAGAGATAAGAAAGATCTTTTCATGACAATAAAGGACTAGACCCTTAGATCTGGACCCTTGGGCCTGAGTCCCCTAAACTTGGACCCTGTGGACATAGACCTCATAGATATGGACTCTCTGGACATGAACTTGGAAACATGGACCATTGGGCCTGACCCCCTCCCCAGCCAGCCCAGATTGCCGCCTGTCAGATCACCAAGTCATAGCCAACTACTTTCTCCTCCTCTACTCTTCCTCCTCTCCTTCCCTCCTCTTCCCTCTTCTCCAACTCCTTCAGCCCACTTCCCTCCTGCAGGGCTTGTGTCTGATGTATCTTTGCATTAACCATGATGCTTTGAAACAGAGCTCTGGGACAGGTCCCAGTAGACATCCATTACCTCAGGTGACCATCATTCTCTCTGATCCCTGACTGGCCTCCATGAGCCTCACAAAGAAATCATCAGTTTCCCTCCATCCCCAGGGCCAGAGAAGGACTGTTCAGGACAGGCATTGCCCAGCCCCTCCCCAAGGCTCTACAAACCTGGACTCAATTGACTCACCTGTCTAAGGAGAAGGAGAGGTCCCTGACAATGTGCCCCTCCCATGGCTTTGTCCTGGATCTTTGTCTGCCCCCAGATATCCACAAACCCCACATGCCTAGAACCTCCATGTGCTCCAGAATTTCCACCTACCCCAGGAGAGCAAGGGCCATGTATAAATCTATTGGCCCGCTCTTAGCCAACCACCTCCTTCAAGTTTCTAAGTCACCAGGGCCACTTGCTATCTAAACACTGTCCTTGGATCTCTTGATTCATCAGGAGCATGGAAGCAGGACATCATTACCTAACTAATGATAAAAATGACAATACCCTGATCATTCTTCTCTCTCTCTCTCTCTCTCTCCACACACACACACACACACACACACACACACACACTCACGGATGCTCCATCCTCAGGTGCTATAATCAACCCCCCAGGAAACATTTGTGTCAGGCATGGGTGGATGCCTTCCCTTCATCTTCTGGTCTGAGCATGAACTCCTCTGCACCACAACCTATGCCCAGCATAAGGAAACTGGAACTGAACTGAATAGAATCAAACTGACAGTCACAGCAGCCCTTTATAGCATGCTACTCGTATTACTGTATCCACACTGCAGCTGGGGAAACTGATCATGGGATTATGATCTGGGTTTCTTGGCCAGACCAGGAGTATCCAGTCAAGGGCCAACCACCAGAGCACAGCTGCCTGCTGAGTGGATGCCTACTGCATTCCCCATCTCTAGGCCGAATGTTTTCTGTCAAAGGCTTGGTATTCTCAAAAAAGCCTCAGAAACCATCACCTCCCCTGCTTGCCCCCTCAGAGTCAATCACCAGTGGTGTGTGGTCACCCCAGGAACCCACCTCTGCTAGCCCTGCTCCTTCCTTCCAGACATAGCAGAATCGAGGGCAGATGTGGGCCCTGACAAGTTGGCCTATGACTTGTGAGCAGGTTTTGCCTCTCTGTGAGCCTCACTCTGGCTAAGCCAGCACCAGATGGATCTACTGTGACATTGGGCTGGCCTTGACCCTGTCTGGGGAGCCTGAGCCCATGTTGCATTACAGCAGGACAGGGGAGCCCTCAGGATAAGAAAGTAGAGCTCCAAAACAGTGCCTATGAAGAACCCAGGATTATTAACATGGAGGATTTCAGTGCATGCTGAGAAGCCTGTGGTCTCCAACTTCATACTGAAGGCAATCAGGAAAGCCTCAACTTCCCTCAGGATGAACTCAAAGGACTTCCCACTACAGAGACCAAAATCTCCATCTGAGGGCCCCTGCATTGGACTTGCTGAAACCCTAAATAAGTATGCCCCTGGTCACAGGAAGCTGCCATGTAACTTCAGTGTTATCTTCAACACAGATATCCACCTCATCCTAGGCTGTGGTTCTGGGACATGCAATGCAGCCACACTTTCTGCACCCCAAAACCTCTTCGATGGAAGGGAAATGGCTACAGAGTTTGGCCCACTCTTTTCCTACCTCCTTTACCAAATACCAAACCATCAAAGCTGAGAAAGAGACTGCAAGCAGGCCCACCTTTTCACCATACAGCCATGAGAACGTTCAGATACCTGGGGGATGGTAGCCCTGCAGGACAGGTCCTGAGTCCCTGATGTCCCCGTCAGGGCCCTCCATCACCAACATTCCTTCCAGAACTGGGCAGGCTCAGGGACAGCTTAGCAGCCCCCAGCCTTCAGCAAGGACTCTCCCATCAAAGCTCTCACACACAGGCGTGTACCACCCCCCATACTACATCCAATTTACTTATTCTTGGATAATTTCTTTAGGAAGATTTTCAAAACCACTTTTCAATGTAATCCATTCCCATTTTGTGAACAATGCTTTTCTCCAGAGCCCTGTTGCTGGAGAAGGGATTAGGAGGAAGGGCTCAGAGCGCTGTCCCCCTTACCTTCCCTGCACTTTGCAGACACACAATGCCCCACACTCTAGGGCTCCCTGGAAGGACCAACCTATCAAATCTGAAGTCCCAGCCTCACCCCTGAGTATGGCAGGCACACATCAAGGTCAAGCCCGGGAGCTCAGCACCTCTCAGGCAGTCAGCCCTGCCCGAGGGGAGAGAGCCTGGCCTCATCCACCCATGCTCTCTCAGGTCAAACAGGAGGCCACCCCAAACCAGGTGGCGCTGCAGCTAGGAGGAGCCACCAGCCCAGAGCCTCAGGAGATGCCGAGGCGCCTGCCGTGCCAGCCCGAAGTCTTCGCCCTCAGCTCCCTGGAGTGGAGGCAGTGGAAGACACCCCCGCTGAGCATGGGTACCACGCTGGGTCACCGCGCACTCCTTTGAGCTCCGGGGCTGAGGAGGGAGCGCAGGCCAGGTGTGGCGCGGGAAGGCGAGTGCCGGCGCAAGTCCCGTAGTCCCCAAGGCGTGGGGGCACCGGAGGCCCCCTTACCGCAGAGCATCAGCAGCAGCGGGAGAAGTTGCAAGGACCGCCGAACTCGAGTCTCCATGGCCGGCAGCTGGGGCTGGGTCAGGCTCTGTCCTGCTGGGGCCACCAGAGATGGGGGGGCACGGGGCGGGGCCGCGAGGAGTCCGCCCCAGGCCCTGCCCCAGGTCCCGCCCCTAGACCACGCCTCTGGTCGCACCAGGCTCCCTCTTGAACCTGGGGGCTCCCCCTAGATGGACTGTGTGCACCATCCTTCCAGCTGGTGGGTGGGCAAGCAAGGCAAGGTGGGGTGGGGCGATTGTAGTCCCAGCAGTGGTGAAGAGGGGTGAGGGCAGAGTCTGAAATGGAAGTAAGGTGGGGCTCTAGCTGTGAGTGCAGGCTGGGGTGCAGTCTGGGGAACTGCAATCTAGGCCTGTGGACAGACTGAGGAGTGAGTTGGGTGAGAATGGGGTATGGACTGATGGCAGGCTATGGGAGAGGCTGGGGTAGACTGGAGGGAGGTGGGCCTGGTAGCAGCCTGGCTGGGAGTAGCCTGGTGCTGGGTGGGGGGTGGTGAGGGCGGCTGGCAGGGAGGGGGACTTGGAGCAGAGACATGTTTGGGCCTCAGGTCTCCAAGGGACAGGAAAGTACATGAAGGAGGTTGCCCTGTGGGGGTAAAGGGGGTGAAGGGTATATGGAGGTGTCTGCGAACCTGACCTGCATGTGTGTTTTTGAGTGTATGCTCAGGAGACAATGTGTGCGGGAGAGAGACTGGAGGGGTGTGGCAATTGCACACATAACAAAAGGGACCAAACTAGAAGCAAACTAAGGGGCAGGAGAGTGCCTGGCACCCTCAAAGACCTGGGCTTGCACAGCATCAGAGACCCTGGGGTGGGGGAAGAATGGGTCTGAATGGGTCACCTGTCACCTTCAGCCCCTGGCCCAGGCCCTGGCACCAGTAGGTACTTGATCATGTCTTTGGAATTGTCCCTGGTCAGGATCACTCCTGAGACCCAGCTGTGGGGATCACTATGCTTTCTGGGGCTCACCATCATCACCAAGAGCCCGGGCTTGTTGGAGGCTGGGGCACAGGCCCGAAAGGTGACTCCCACCTGGACAAGCCCTCTATCTCTCTGAGCCAAGATAACTGCTGCCTTCCCAGAAGCAGAGCTGACATTTTCCTGCCTTAGAAAGACTCACTTTATTTAATAAGGTCCTTATTAGAGAGCAGAAATTTCTGTGCTTTTTCACCAAAGAAATTCTGATTGGAGCCAGAATTAATTTGATGGAATCAAATTAATTAAAATTAATCAGTCATCCTGCCTTCTGCCCAAGAGGGTGGAGGCAGGTGCAGAGATGACCATGGAGCCTCCAGTGAGACAGATAGTGTCAACAGATAGTACCAGCAGATAGGCCTTCTGCCCACAGGTTGGAGGTTATAAGGTAGGCTGACCTGGGCAGCAGGGGGCTGCCCCCGTCAACACACACCCCCTGAACCAACCAAGAAAAACCAAAGGACAGTCCAGGCCCATGTATCCATCCACATCCCGGGAGGCTGCAGAGACACAGACTCTGGAGAGCCTGAGATCAGACTTAGTCCCACAGCACCAAAAGTGTTTCCACACAGCTTTCAGGCCAGACAGTGGGATGAAGTCACCAGGTGGGGGACAATGTCAGGCTGGAGTGCTATGGCTCAGCACTGACCACTACTTAGGAACAAAAACCCCAGGCCACCTACAGGAGCCACTGCAAGACCAGCTTGAGCTTCTCCCTCTGTCTGGGATGCCCCACCCTGGGTCTTCTGTGGAGAAGCCCACCCATGCTGCAGAGCCAAGTGCCATCACCCCTCCTCCATGGAGTCAGCCATGCCACCTATCAGATCCCCAGGGCTTCATGAACACCGTACCCCATGTCCCTCAAAGGCAGGGCCTCTGCCGGATGGGGGTCTACAGCTTGCAGGTGGATGTAACACAGGCTGTGTGGAGCAGAACCATGGGAGAGGCCAGCCTCACCCTGTCCACCCTGTGCCACTCCATCCACATATAGCTGGGGCCATAAATGAAATTAACCATAAGGTGCAGCCTGGCCAGCTCCCCAGGCTTGCCCCTCCATGGGTGTTGCCCATCCACAGATCCCTATATCTGAGATCCTGTGTCCTTTAGGGTTCATAATTCTGTATATAAAACTTCCCAGTTCAAATTACTGTGTGCTCTCACTCCCGAGCTATTATCATGGTACTTATTCTGTAATTCTTCTTACGGTTAAAGAATTGTAAAAGAACATTTTCTTGTCACTCAAGTAGCCTCTCTCCTAAGAGACGTGTAATCAAATAACATCATTGCGTTTATATCAGATCAGAGAAGCACACAGCCACCCAAGCCTTCAGCCTCTCTGGACATCATGCTGCTCCCCGGTGACCACACATCCCGGCCACCAGAGCATGGAGCCAGCTCAGAGTTAGATCCGGCTCTGCTTGTTCTGGGATAAGATGTTGGGAGGAGCGGGACTGAGACACGGCATTCCTGGAAATTTGGCTCCCCCTGCTGGAAAAATATTTAAATAACTACAGCACTATCCTCATTATGTAATGAGATGGCTCTGTCCCCTGGGGGGAACATACCAGTCACTCCAGTCAGGGGCACCAAACAGAGGACCTATCTCCAAAGAAAGGGTGGTGGGGGAAGAACCCAGAAAGGGGTGCCTCTGACACCTAGATGTGTCCCACCTGCCCCTGCTTAGGACACTACTCTCCATCTCCTTTATTGTTCAATTGTAGTAAAAAATAAAATTTTAAAAAATAACATCACTGTTTTTGCTCTGTAAACCTATCTTTCTCTTCCTCAATAAACTTTGTTTCACACTTGAAAAAAACATAGTAACATCACTTATAGTGATTAGCCATTTTCAAGTGTGTGGTGCAGTGGCATTAAGTACACTCACGTTGTCCCATCACCAAAACCCATCTCCAGGACTTTTTCCTCTTTCCAAACAAACTCTGCCACTGTCAACACTAATCCCCTGTTCCCTGACAAGGACGGTTCTACACTGTCCCTATGAATTTGGCCACTCTAGGGACCTAAGTAAGGTAAGTCCAGTCAGACAGTATTTGTCCTCATTTCACTTAGCACAACATCCTCAAGTTCCATCCGCGTTATAGCCTGTCAGAATTTCCTTCCTTTTTAAGGCTGAATAATCTGTTGCATGAATAAACCACATCTTGTTTATTCATTCGTCTGTTTTCCATTTCCTTTTTAAGTGAACAAAGCAAGTTTAATTATATTTGATTTTACTTTTATAAAAATCTATCAAAAATGTCTGGATCTGGAAAGATTTGAAATGATTTCTAAGTTACATTATTTTCTGTTTGTCTCTCTTTTCTTTTTCCTACAATAGCACTTGTGGCAAGTGACATTTTATATGATTCATGTGTTGTGAGTTTGTATGTCTGTTGACAGGTATGCATGTGTGTGTGAGAGCGCTGTGTGGTTCTTGCACGTGTGGTGGAGGGCTTGTGTGCATGTGCTGTGAGTTGGCGATGTGTGTGGTTGGTGTGTGGGTGAATTTTCATGTGTGTTGCATGTGCATCTGTGTGATGTGTGTGTTGTGAGAGTATCTGTGACTGTGGTGTGGGGCATCAGAGTGTCTGTGTGTGTTAAGTATGTGTTCAGGCAGATACTCCCTTGCCCCAGGTGGACAAATTAAGCAAGTCATTTCCAGCAGCGTGACTTTCCTGTCCCTTCACATGCCCCAACCCTTAGTTTCATGACCCCCTCCCACTTCTGCCCTACTCCCACAAGGATACAAGGGTGAAGGGTCAGGGCTGGCATCAAGGGCCTGTTTGGAGCCCTGAGCATAGCTATTTGCTTCTTTGACCCTTTGTGAGCTCAAAGTTAAATGTGACAATAAGAACCTGTATGAGTTTGTGGGGTATGTAAATTATGAGTCTGTGTGGAATAATAAAAATAATGCCAACCTGGGCATGGTAGCTCATGCCTATAATTCTAAAATAATGAGAGGCCAAGGTAGGAGGGTCATTTGAAGTGAGGAGTTTAAGACCAGCCTTGAGCAAAAGTGAGTCTTCATCTCTACTCCCCCCCACAAAAAAATTAAGAGATGTTGAGGATCAAGGAAATTAAAAAAAAAAAAAGTCATATGGGAAGGGCGTTCCTGCCCAGGGCTGTGAGGAAGGAAAAGTACTTTGGAGACTGCAAAGCACCAGGCACGTTTAGGGATATTCTCTGAAGAATGCATTTCCTACCTCCTGTGAGAGGATACAGCACTCATCAAAAGACTGACGGTAACAGAGGGAGAGAGGCAGGAAGCCCATTCCCACAGGACCTTGTGGACCAAGAAACTGTGTGGCCAAAGCCACGGCGACATCTCTGTTGCCCAGTACAACTGTCTTGTGGGGAGGCCTAAGGAAGCTCCTGCCTAGGAAAGTTTGGGGCTGCATACTCCCTGCTGGTTTGGAAACTTGGTGTCTCACACTCCACAGATTTGGGTGCATGTCATAAATCCTTGAGGAAAAGACGAACCTCTGGTTTATAATAACAGAGACAAAGAGAAAGACCAGTGTGGTTCACAGAATAGTAATGTCCACCCCCAGACGTCCATACGTAATCTCTAGAGCCTTGTGAAATTTTCTTCTTATGTGCTAAAAAGGAATTTATGGATAAATTAATTTCATTTGTTAACTTGGCTGGGCCATAGTGCCCAGATGTGTGGTCAGACATCATCCTGGGTGTTTCTGTGAAGGTATTAGGGATAAGGTCAACATTCAAATCAGCAGACTTTGAGTAAAGCAGGTTGCCTCCACAAAGTGGGTGGGTGGGACTAAATAGATCAAAAAGGCAGACCTTCTCCAAGGAAGAAGGAATCATCCTACAGATGGTCATGGGACTTAAACTATAACAAGCTCTTCCCTGGGTCTCTAGCTTGCTGGTGCATCCTAAAGAAAAGTCTTGAAATCCAGAGAACAGAAGCCTTGAGATTGCGAAGGAGTCGCACAACAAAAATTCCAGCAAGAAAAACAAGCAGTAATTCTACTCAAATGGGATCCTGTCAGCCTAAAACAACTGCGAAGGACACGCCCCTGCTAAGCACTATCCACACAAGGGTCTTTCTCCCCACCCCAAAGTAACAGCGGACAACATGAGGTCTTTCACTTGGTTATCTGGGAATGGGGATGAAGAGGAAGTTTCCCCACTTGGCCTGATCCTCCACCCGCACTGACCTTCTGAGCATCAGGGCTTTTCCTGGGAGGTGCCAGCTGCCTCCCTACACCATGCTTGTTCTCTGGATGCCACCTATGCAAAGCTCCACTTACCTCGCTTCACTCCCATTTTTTGAGCCTGCTTCCCTTTTCCAGCTGGCACATTCCAAACTTCACGTTCGTGATAACAGACTTGATCCCTCAATAAAAAATACTGTAATTATCTGATTAATTACCTGATTTGCCTTGCTTGGAGTCTTTCAGGCCGTAAGCATAGGACCCCTGCTTGCATGTAAGTGTTGATTTCAAATCCCACCCTCTTTTCCCCTACACCAGGTTGGTTGAGGGAATGATGGTGTGTTTATTCCACATCTCCCTGTGGAATGTGTGCTCCCTGAGGCAGAGTCCATGTCTACAACAGTGCTCAGTACAAAGTATGCACCTGCTGCATACTGGCAGAATGAATGAATGACTCAAAAAGTGTCCTTTGCAAGCAGAAAACCATGCTTCAGGTATGTGACATCACATGGCAGTTTGAAGCATAAGGATACTGGCCTCTGCTAGGGAGGGAGGTGGAGGGATGGTGAGTGGTGGGTGAGATCGAGGTATGTAAGAAATGGCAAGTCATGACTGAAGACCCCAGGTGTCCACTTGGGCATTGGATGGTGGGTGGGACCCCCAGCAGGCAAAGAGCCAGCCCCAGAGTGTGGGGTGTGGGGCTGGAGTGAGGAGAGGATTAAACTGGCTGAGCACAGAGGAAGGCTGGTTGTAAGGAGTTGGTGGGCTGTGCAGAAACATTAGCAAAGCACAGAGCCCAGGGGCTCCACATTCAGAGGCCAGGACAGGAGGAGAAGCCAGCCAGGCTACCAAGAAGGGACAACCTATGTGGTTGCTGCCATTTGACCTACAGCAACAGAGTTCACTTTCAAAAAATGCCAGGGCCAACAGGGAGCCAAGTGCCACAGAGCCTGCC
>CAUYTI010005960.1:0-10621 GCA_963575145.1 Galago senegalensis | reverse complement strand
AGGAGAAGGGAGAAGGAGGGGGAGAAAGGAGGAGGGAGGAGGAGGGAGAAGGAGGGGGAGAAAGGAGGAGGAAGGAGGGGGAGGAGGGAGAAGGAGGGGGAGAAAGGAGGAGGGAGGAGGGGGAGGAGGGAGAAGGAGGGGGAGAAAGGAGGAGGGAGGAGGGGGGAGGAGGGAGGAGAAGAAGAAGAAGCCGTCACTTTGGGGAGGGCTTCTTGAAGTTGACATTAGTTTGATACAAAATTAAATGGTCTTTGTAAACCCACACCTCCCATGTGCATCCTATGAAATGTGGCTTTTCTTGTTTTTTTTTTTTTTTGGCCGGGGCTGGGTTTGAACCTGCCACCTCCAGCATATGGGGCCTGTGCCCTACTCCTTTGAGCCACAGGAGCCACCTGAACTGTGACTTTCCTTTTCTTGACATTCCACAGGACTGAAGTTTTCCTTTTAATGTTGGATCCATAAAGTTATTTTCATTCATTTATGCATGGTTTTAAGGGGACTTTCTAATACATTCAGTTCTTATCATTTACAAGCTTCCTTCTGTTTCTCATTTCATCTCTGACTTTTTCCTATGCGGCACTTTGTTTCCTAATCAAAATCACAGCTTCTAAATTAGGTGAGGAAATGATTTTGTTTTCTCAAATCCATTTAATGCGTGAGCAAATCAGGAACCAGCCAGAAAGGCTGCCACCTCTTTATTTGTTGTGTTAACCAATTAAAAGGTGTTACTCTCCTGGTAATAAAGTGTGACCTAGTTTCTCTGGATTCTCACTTGGCCTCTTTCGATCTGGCTCATTGTTTAATTTGTTAGCTGAGATCACACTGGACTTAGATTCCAAAGCATCCAGGGCTCCACTTAAATCAAAGTTCATCTCTTATTGGAGGGAAAATATTGAACCATTTCTTTCCTTTACCTCGACCTAGCTGTCACTGGAGCTGGTAGCAAAGTCAGTGGTACACAGAGCTGATTGCAGAAATCTCTCAGCACATTTGATCTCTGCAGGACAGCTGTACCTTTGGCAATGTTTGTGCACCAAAAGAGAGATAGTGTGCAGATAGAAACAGTAAAGCAAGAATTTATAATTGCATTTGTCCAGATATCCAGATAATTGAGATAATAAACTGGATAACTTCCATGATGGTTTGTATTTGCACACCAAGCTAATGAGGAATTTGGCATGATTTTAATATTATTGAGCAGTGGTTCTCCACCTTCCTAATGCTGCAACCTTAAATACAGTTGCTCATGTTGTGGTGACCTCCAACCATAAAATTATTTTCGTTGCTACCTCATAACTGTCACTGGGTCTAATCGTAAGGTAAATATCTGATCTGCAGGATGTATCGAAGCAACCCCTATGAAAGGGTTGTTCAACCCCCAAAGGGGTCACGACCCACAGGTTGAGAACTGCTGTTATAGAGGATGTGTACTGTGGTGTGCTTCTAACACAGCCCATTCCCTGCTGCCAGAACTGGTTTGGTTTGACTTTTGATGCAGCCCTTCTGTTTTTATGTAATGGAGAGATTTGGCAAAATTTTTTTAAAAACTAGCAGTTTTATTAAACTTTTGAGTTTCTAAAATGCTTTAACCTTCATCATCTCACTTGGGCTTGTGTTACCTTGTCTATTTTACAACGAAGGAAGCTGAGCCACAGGATGACATGGAGAAGTCACTAACCTAGTAAAAAGTAGCCTGGAATTCAGATCTTATGAACTTAATTCTCAAGCTTTAATCCTATAAAAATGTTTATACTTTTTTTTTTTGGTTGATGACTTGTTGGTATGTCTCCCCCAAATGGCATACACACACGTGTACACATAACTTTCTCCCATAACATCAGCAGGTTTGTCATTAGCCCCAGGTGAAGAACCTCTGTTCTCCACTGTGTAATTTCTATAAAGGTGACAGAGCTAGGAGTAAAGAAATTCTGAGATGGGACATTTAGCATTTAGAAAATGAGAATTAAGACCAAATTTCTTTGTCAAATTTTCTCTCTTTTGGAATATATTATTACTCAGAGAGAATGGCATATCATGAAATTAAATGTATTCACAAAATACCATGGGGAGATATGTGCCAAAATAGGGAATAGGTATATTAATAAAAGATTGAGAAGATATTAAGCTGAAAGAATGGGAGAAGTGTATAGTGAAGAGAATATGAATAATAATCAATTAGACATTTTAATCCTGGCACTTTGCAATTAGCGTATTGTACATGTTTACTAAATCTGTTCAGGGGTGAGTGGAGAACCCAAAGAGGGGCTTGGGATGGAAAGAATATGGAGGAATGGAGCTTGGGCAACCAGACAGGAAACAGATGCCCAGGGGGCACAGACTGTCCTAATATTTGGCCTGGCGGGATCTATCCCACATATCAGTTGTAGCTCCAGCTATTTCTACCTACAAGCCCTAGAGAACTCATGCTTTCCAATAAATACCAGCTCATGCTGAAAGCTCATAAGCCATTTCTTAGCCATAGTCCCTATCACTATGACTAGACCCAGTGACAATGTCTTGTTCTCCTGTCTGTTCTTGTGAACATCCTTATTCTCAACTGCTGGGTGGACATAGAGTTATCCCCTTTTTTTTGCTCTGAGATCTTCCAGTCTGTTGGGTTTAATTCACTGCCACGCCTTGACCTCCTTCTCCTATGTGACCTGTCTCGGCTGACAGGTTGGCTTCAGGAGGAATCCTCTACTTTCTTCTCCACATGTGAGTTTGTTGAGTTTGTGCCCATTCTGAATTGCTCAAGCACAAGTCCAAAGATACAAGTCTCAATGTTATCCCAGCCTCAGCTTCTCTCTTTGATCTGGGACTGTTTGCAATCTCGGAAGCTGCCTCTGTCAGACTAACACCACCATTACTTTTCCTTCCAGTCCCTGGCACCCACTTGTCAGTAGATGGCTCCTCCTGGTAGAGGATTTGGAGGGAGCTCCTCTCCTCTCCCCAAGATCAGATTGCCAGGACATGGGTTGAATCAGGGGGCTGGAGGATGGATTAGAGTGTAAATACCCTCAGGCAAAGGTCAAGAAACAGTCCTCAAGTTTTTCTGAATTTCCCTTGCCAAGCATCTTCACACCAACACTCCCTTCTTTAATTGGCACCTGCCTCTCCTAAACCTTCCCTCAGAACAAGTTATGTTGCCTGAATGTTTATTCAATGCTTGATCAAGGCACAGGATGTCAGTATGGAATCTGTCCACCAAAGTAATTCCAGGATCAAATTAGTAACGTTGAAATTTGATGGCAGTGAGCAGTAACAAAACTGGTCTTTTTCATCTGAGTCACCTAAATTATTTGAATGGTGGTATTTGTCTGTTTCAGTGCTTCAGCCTTAGCTTGGCACTCAACCAACAGATGGTCCATCTAGATAGTGTCTACCACCTGACACAGAATCAAGCATTGCTGTTGATTCATTTCACTGTATTAATGACCAATTTGTGCCCAGTCAATTGGATTAGATCAGTGGGTTAGATCCAATTAGTCAACTCAATTTTTTCCCCTTAAAGGACACACACAAAAGCCACATTTTAACAAATATTGTGTGTAACCATTTTACTGAAGACACCACTGTCTATGGTGTGTTTAACTTCATGAAAGTCAGAAACAGAAATCAAGGTGACCTGAATGACAATAGATGCACAAGGCATAATCTACTGAAAAACAGTGTATACAGATATAGAACACTGGTTGTATAAACCATATGCCAGGAAAATATCACATCTATGTGTAATGCACTCACAACAGGCCTCCTATTTTTATAGGGAAATGTATTTTTGTAGGTTAATTCATGGTGGTTTTGAATAAAATTTAAATAAATTCCAACCAAAGCAAAAATGTAATAGTGATGCCCAGAAGCTGCGCATAAAAATTGAGAGTGGTGACATCATGGTGATTATCATTGGCATTCACTTGGCACACTCTTCATTGTCACTTTTCTCAGGAAGAAAAAAGTGTACACTACCCCCAGTGTACATTTCCACTATCTGTAAATTAGTGCTGTCCTTCTGTAAAAAGCACAAGATAAGTAATGTTGTTGATGCCCCTTGCAGTATCATAAATGTTTCAGTTTGGGGCAATAAAGCTGTATAACTGGAACAGAATTCTAACTCTGTGTACATAAAGTAATAGAACTATATTTGAATTGTTGTGACTGTCATTGCTCACAAAGCTGTCAGGAAAATACAATGTATTCCTTGTGCTAATTCCAATCATAGTTAATCCCTGCTGATTACTTACAGCTTTGTGTGAGGCTTTCTAAGTATATGACTCCTCTCCGCAGGAAAGGCTTCCAGAATTGATTAGTGATGTCTGCCATAGGCACAGGAGGAGGAAGTTATAGAGTGTAACTTCTTTGTTCTAGTCACAAGTAATGACTGCATTATTATGTAGAGAAATTGCATTCCACAGGCCCAGCTAAATGTGTTAGTTGAAACTGATTCAGTACAAGCTCACCCAGGAAATGCACTACTAAAATTATTTGTTTTTTAATCCAACACATGTTTGAGGCTTTATATATTTTAGGAGGGGAACAAAAATACTCCACAAAGCTTTTAATCATTTGGTACTGTAATCCCATCTTGTGCTTATAATAGTCAATTGATAACCAGATCAATTCTAACCAGTAGGGTTATAAATTCTGATGTTAAGAGTATAATAATGCATACACATTCGACTATCATTGCTGGTAATGTTGCATCAAATGTGAAGAAAATTGTATTTGGTAGTTCTGCATGTTCACAATAGGGAAATAGCCCCTTAAGGAGGGATATTTCTCAAAAAGCTGCTAAGACATTGAGTTAACATGTGGTCCACACACTAAACCCTTCAACTATGTTTCTGAAAATGTCTTCTGAGGTGTTTTGAATCTGCAGGAGCATCTTATGGGAAGTGTGGTCAATGGCCTAATGGAAGAATCCATATCCTAGGGAATTGCTGAACGTTTGGCAGGGAGGAGAAAAATATTTCTGTAGTTTCCTCAAAGAGGTACTTTTTCCTCTCATCTCTGGTGTGTGGTAGAGGGAAGGTCATTCCATTGGGCCCTAAATAGGATTTCAGATTGCAAATGAGAAAGCATAATTTATTTATGTTTGTATTTCCGGGTCTACACAATGACTAACACATAGTGGGGGCTTGTGAAATATTTATTGAATGACTTATGGGCAGAATAAATAATAAAGAATGAATAAGTAAATGAAAGATAAATTAATCCTAGGCTAGTCTAGTCATAAAGACAATTTGGGGTCATTCTTGCCTTTACATATAGTCTGGCTGACTAGATATAGGCTTAGAAAAAAAAAGAGTGAAGAGGATTTGTATTCTTAAGTTCCCATCCAATTCTGAAATGCCACAAATCCAGAGTTCTAATTATGTATGATGCAAACTTCTTGTAACTCCATCACTAGGCGGGGGAATGCCAGAGAAAGGTATTCCCTTTCCAGTATTTTCTATTTGGAATTTTTTTTTGGCTCACTAGAACAATAGCATCAAATCTTGGAAAGGGTATGAAAAAGAATAATCATTCCAGGTTGACTTAAGTTGGCATTCTCTAACACCTATCTCTCCAGTAAGAGACAGACACATAGGACCTCTTCTCTTTTCTTCTTGATTAACATATGAGTTTGCATAATATTTTGTACAAATCACATCACCACTCCACTTAGTGGGTGTTAAGAGTTGAATTGTGCCCTTCCTCCCCCTTCCCCAAATAAGTACATTGAAGTCCTAACCCTTAACACTCCAGAATGTGACTTTATTTAAAGATAGCATATTTACAGAGGTAATCAAGTTAAAATGAAATCATTAGGTGGGATCTAGTCCAATGTAACTGTATGCTTATAGAAAAGGGGATTTGGAGGCATACATGTGCACAGGAAGAATGCCATGTGAACAAGAAGCCAGCCCTCTGTAAGCTGAGAAAAGAGTCCTGGAACAGAATTTCTCTCATAGCCTTCAGAAGGACCCAACTTGCCACCACCTTGATTTTTGGGCTTTTAGTTTCCAGAACTGTGAGATAATAAGTTCTGTTGTTTAAGGCTTCCAGGTTGTGATACTTTGTTATGGCATCCGTAGGAAGCTAATACAGCAGTTAACCAAGAATAGCATCCAGACATCTTTGCAGCAAGAAGTTGCTCTTAACACAGTATGGTACATTTCTGTGTAGAGTCTGTACTGTGATATGTAGTTTGTTTTAGTTATCTAGTGTATTATAACAAACCAGCATACCACTTGGTAGCTTAAAACACCTAAAACAACAATGGCCACTTCTTAATGATTCTGTGGGTTGGCTGGGGCTCAGTTGAATGGTTCTTCTGCTCACTTGGGCCCAATCCAATGCTGCTTTCACTTGAAAGCATAGTTGGGATGATAATGCTCAAGATGGTGTCTCATCTCCTAGGCTCTCTTTCCATTTGGCCTCTTATCATTCAGTATTCTCAGTGACCCAAACTTCTTACAGGATGGCTAGCCCCCTAGGAATGCAAAAGCAGAAGTGACCAGGCCTTGGAAAGGGCACACCTGGAGCTGACATGGCCTTGCTTCTATGTCACACTCTATTAGTCAAAGCAAGTCATGAGGACAGCCTAGATTCACAGGGAAAACACACAGACTTCAGCACTTGTTGGGAGGAACCCATCATTCATTCATCATGAGCATGCTATTTGTTCCCCTGAAGTTGCCTGTGCCTCCATCATTCTTAAAGCTGTTTTTCCCAAGCCTTATAACAGACTCCATCTACAGCAGTGGTTTGCAACCTTCCTAAGGCTGCAACCCTTTAGTATAGTCCGAAGTGGTTATGACCCACAGATTGAGAACTGCTGATCTACAGGATCTGTCTGAGACAGAAAGCCTAGCAGTGGCTTGGGTTATTCCACCCTCAATCTGCAGTACAGAATTAAAAACTAGCATTGTTCCTGGCCCCTAATGTTGCTCCTCATGTCATGACTCTACTGGCTAATCTTTTGAATAAGTTTGCTATCTAGATCCCAGATCTCAGCTCCCCACCATCATACTGCCAACATCCCATAACACTACCACAGCTAGGCATCTGCTCTGACCATGCTTGGTGTACATGGAGTACACTGCCCGTGCTTAACCATTGCACTTTTCTGGTTCTACTAGTGATTACCTAGATCCCCAAATCTTATCTGTCTATAGAATTCTGTCTAATAGAAAGGGTATTGTGTTTCTGAGTTTCCAAAACTGTGGTAGAGAATGAGGTGCTCTTTGGATCCTGTATGTATACTTTAGGAACAATCCTCAACACCAGGCTTTGTCACATCCTGAGGTGGGTTTTCATGCCAACAATGGACTCACTTATAACTCACTACAATGGACTCACTTATAACTTCTCCCAGTCATCAGCCTAAATCCTGTGTTTTGGGGCACCTCAATGACATCAGCTATGAAAGGCCATTTTTCATATCTCTCACATGTTGCCCTGTCCTGCTCCTTTCATCTCCAGCACCTATCTGTCACTTGCTATCAACAGAGCAGGGGATGTGCAAGGTCATTCAGAGATTGGCCAAAACTACTTCCCCCAGCTTAAACACTTGTCATGCTGATAACTGTGAGGTTGATATCTGTTAGGACCCTTTTGCAGCAGATAAAAATCCAAGTGACTAGAAGCTTATTTAAAGTACAGATAAATTGGCTCAGGTAAAGCAGAACAGGTATAGGCAGATTTCACATGAAGCCAGATTCAAGGTTCTCGTGGTGCCCAGAGGACTTTGCTCCTCTCCTTCTCTTGGCTCAACCTAGTACCACACTGGCTCCTTTCATTTTCTTCTTCTTCTTCTTCTTTTGAGACAGAGTCTCACTTTGTCACCCTTGGTAGAGTGCCATTGTGTCAGAGCTCACAGTAATTTCAAACTTGTGGACTCAAGTGATCCTCTTGCCTCAGCCTCCCAAGTAGCTGATTCTACTGACACCAGCCACAGCACCCAGCTATTTTTTAGAGATAAGGTCTCTCTCTTGCTCAGGTAGGGCTCCAAATTGTGAGCTCAGGCAATCCACCCACCTTGACTTCCCAGAGTGCTAGGATTATAGGTGTGAGCCACTGTACCTGGTGTTGGCTGCTCTCTTGGGCTTCCTGTGGGGATCCCAATAACCCTGGCTCCCCATTTATAGGCCAAGAGGGCTGGCACAATGACATTCTTACCTTCCCCAAGAGAAAAGAGCATCCATCCTTCTTAGTCCTGTGCACACTAGTCCTAGGTGCATCTGACTGGATAAGTTTCTGCCACTGGTTTCCTCTGCCTATGTCTCCAGGCAAAGGAGTTATGAGTCATTTGGCTTAAATTCGGGTCATATGGAATCTCATGTAGACCCCCTGGAATGAGAGTGGTGGAAGATGAATCTCTGAATAAAGATCAGGGACTGTGGTTAGAAGAAAGGGAAAAAAATGTTGGGAGGGGCTTGGCACCTGTGGCTCAAGTAGCTAAGGCATCATCCATGTACACCCAAGGTGGCGGGTTTGAATCCAGCCTGGGCCTGCCAAACAACAATGACGGCTGCAACAAAAAATAGCCAGACATTGTGGTGGGCGCCTGTGGTCCCAGCTACTTGGGAGGCTGAGGCAGGAGACTCGCTTGAGCCCAGGAGTTGGAGGTTGTTGTGAGGTGTGATGCCACGGCACTCTACCCAGGGGAACAGCTTGAGGCTCTGTCTCAAAAAAAAAAAAAATGTTGGGAGGCAAGGAATAAATGTCTACCTTGAAAGAAATAGCACATTGGATGACCAGCTCCTAAATGCTTAAAAGTCTGGAATAATGGGCTCAAATTCATAAAATAAGCTAAAATATGTATAGAGTATTTCACATAGATGCAAAAAGTCATCCTAATATGAAAACACTCTTAGTTGAGTCTAAGCTCAGTATGAGCCACTAAATTAATTTGCCTATCAGCAATGTTCACAAAAGCTAATGTCCTCTAATTTCCTAACTATTAGAAATATTTAACAATGGAATTGGTGGACATAGATGGTTTCTAACTTGTCACTACCTATGATAAAGCAAAAGCTATATAGTTACTCACCATTGAGTAGAGATGCCTTTGAAGGAATTTGGGGCTCAGAGACATACTCATTCACTTATTCATTCAATACACATTTCCTGAATGCCTATGGTGCAGACCCAGACCTTTTGAGCCAGCCGCTGAGACAAAATTTGGCATCAGACTGTGTTTCAGGGACCAGCACCAGTGGAAATGGGAGAGGAAGCTGGACTGAGTAGATACAATACAGGTCCAACAGAGCATCAACGTAAAGAAGTTCTGGAACTTTATAGAAAATATTTTCCACCATATTCTTGTATTGGGTTGTAATGGCCAGGCCATGATCCCCTACACTTGAGAAGAGTCATTGCATGTGGGCTACTTGGGAAAACAAGGCTGTGTTCTCAGGGGTGGTGACTTTTTTGCAGCTGAGGCAGACTATAGAGGAGCTGGAAGCTAGAGATGAGTACTTCTGGATTCACCCCATGTACCCTGTAGAAGTGTTCTAGGCATTGAAGATTGAACACTAGTTCAATTAGAACTAGAACATTGCTAGTGTTCTGTAAGCAGTGTTCTAGGCATTGGAAATTCAGCACTCAACACAATAGAGAACAGAGTTCAAGCAAGAGTAGGCATTCTGGTGGAAGGTAACAATAGAATCTTTTAAAAAATACCTAAATGTATGTGTATCAGTTAGTAATAAATACTGCGTTGGAAAGTGCATCATGATGAGGTAAAGGTAGACCGTGATTAAGAAGAAATGTTGGGTAGTGTGTTGCCGTAAGGGTCTTGCAGAAAAGCGATATTACAGAGAATAAGCATGCTTACTGAAATTGTGTTTTAAATAAAGGTGACTATCTGCTCACTCAGGCAAATTACTGTTGGTTTATATAGTCAATCTTCTGCACGCGAATTATACAGCAATGACCTCATTAATATTCATTATAATCCCTCTGCACATATGCACTGGACATCAATCATTTCATTAATCCATTTGAACATCTTGTGACCACCTACCCAGTAAGTAGCTCCTTCCTAGTAATCTGATAATCCACCCAACATACACCTTTAAGCATAACGCTTTCAACATGACCCAGTTTAACATAACTTGATGAAGAACATGTTGTCAGTCATTACTTTCTTTGTTCTTATCTGATGAAGCCTGAGGCTATGGACGAACAAGGTAGAATGAATACTTGCCCTTGCTGGCCTTGCCTTTTGGAGGCTGTTACTTTGAATCTTTAAGGAAGGCATAAAGAAACTTCTTGGGCATACAGGAATTTGTGTGTAAACCTCTGCTTCCATGTAGGCCTTAAGTCAGGGGGTTTTTGCTAGAACCTTTTATAAGGAATTTTCAGGTTGGACTTCTCAAAAGCCTTTCACGACCCCAGATTTCATTGGTGCCATTAGATACCTGTATGCATGGGGTAAATTCCTCTTCTCTTGAGGTCTCCGAGCACATTTTCATTCCCGGACCTGTCAGCAAGCGACCTTCATTACTTACCACAGATCAGGAAAGGTTGCTGATGGGTATCTGGCCAGTTTTCCAAAGGGCTTTTTTATTGGCCTTATAAAGTCAACCTTAATTCCTTAATGCAGTCTGGACATCTCTGGAAATGCCATTCCAGT
>CAUYTI010005958.1:0-27682 GCA_963575145.1 Galago senegalensis | reverse complement strand
TCTGATTGACGAGATTAGAGATTTTACTCTTTTTTTCTTGGTTAGGTTGGCCAGAGGTTTATCTATTTTATTAACCTTTTCAAAAAACCAACTTTTTGATTTATTGATCTGTTCTATAATCCTTTTGTTTTCAATTTCATTTAATTCTGCTCTAATTTTGGTTATTTCTTTTCTTCTGTTGGGTTTGGGATTGGACTGTTCCTCCTTTTCCAGTTGCTGGAGATGTCCCATTATGTTGTTCACTTCCTCTCTTTCCGTTCTCTTGAGGAGGCTTGCAGAGCTATAAATTTCCCTCTTAGGACTGCCTTTGCAGTGTCCTAAAGGTTCTGACAACTCGTGTTTTCATTGTCATTGTTTTTTAAAAATTTGGTAATTTCCCTCTTGACCTCATCTCTGACCCATGTGTCATTCAGCATAAGGTTATTTAGCTTCCATGTTTTTGTATGAGGCTGCAGCTTCCTGTTGTTACTGAGTTCAACTTTTATTCCATGGTGGTCTGAGAAGATGCATGGAATGATTTCTATTCTTTTATATTTACTTAGGTTGGATTTATGGCCTAAGATGTGATCGATTTTGGAGTATGTTCTGTGGACTGAAGAGTAAAATGTGTATTCAGATTTGTTTGGATGGAATGTTCTGTAGATGTCAGTCAGGTCAAAAAGATGAATAGTTGAATTTAAATCTAAAACTTCCTTGCTAAGCTTCTTATTGGAGGATCGATCTGACACAGTCAAGGGAGTGTTAAAATCTCCGACTATGATAAAGCTGGGAGAGATCAAGTTGCTCATGCCTGTTAGAGTATCTCTTTTAAATTGAGGTGCATTATGGTTGGGTGCATATATATTGATAATTGAAATCTCATCATCTTGGGTATTACCCTTGACAAATATAAAATGGCTATCCTTATCTTTACTTATTTTTGTTGGTTTAAACCCTAATTTATCTGCAAATAAGATCACAACACCTACATTTTTCTGGTTTCTATTTGCTTGGAATATAGAAGACCATCCCTTCACCCTGAGTCTGTATTTATCTTTTAAAGTAATATGTGTTTCTTGAACACAGCAGATATCTGGTCTGAGTTTCTGTATCCAATCAGCCAATCTGTGCCTTTTTAAAGGGCAGTTTAGGCCATTCACATTGATTCAAATTAGTGAAAGACCTGGTGAGATATTGGCACTCAAATTTCTCAAAAGTCCAGTAGACATTTTTAAATCTTTCGCCACTGTGGAGGTTGGAATTTGATCAAATGTTTCTAGGTGAGTTTACTTTTGTAGTGAGGGATTGCAATGATTATTATGGAGGATAGATTTGAGAATTGCCTGCAGAGGTGGTTTAGTTATGGCAAATTTATTCAACATGTGGATGTCATTAAAGTATTTAATTTGTCCATCATAGATGAAACTCAGTTTAGGTGCATATAGGATCCTGGGTTGGAATTTGTTTTGCTTTAGGAGATTAAAAGTTGCTGACCATCCTCTTCTGGCCTGAAAGATTTCAGCAGGAAGATCTGCAGTCATTCTAATACTCTTTCCTTTGTAGGTTATGGTTTTCTTGCATCTATCTGCTTTCAGAATTTTTTCTTTCATATTAACTTTAGTGAAGTTAATTATGATGTGCCTGGGGGATGTCTTGTTTGGGTTGAGTCATGCTGGGGTTCTGAAACTATCTGCTATCTGAAATTCTGGATCTCTTGGGATGTCTGGGAAATTCTCTTTCAAAATTTCATGAAGAAGAGCCTCTGTGTTTTGTGAGGCAGCCTCATCAGTTTCAGGGATTCCTATAAGGCAAATATCGAATTATCCCAGAACTCTTTAAGAGAAAGATCCGTTCTTGTTTTCCATTTTTTTTCATCCTTGTGCTCTTGGGCTTGTTCAAAGGCTTTGTCTTCAATGTCAGAGATCCTTTCTTCAGTTAATTCCACTCTGTTATGAAGCGATTCCACCGTGTTTTTCAAATCTTTGAGGGCTGCAACCTCTTGTCTCAAAGTTTCAAAGTCTTTGATCATTTTATCTTTGAAATTGTTGAATTCCTGAGTCATCTTTTGAATAATTTATTGAGACATCTTTTGAATAATTTGTTGAGACATTTTTTCAAACCTTTCTTGAAATTCTAGCTCTTTCCTTTCTTCCATTCTATGAATCTTGTTTACTATCCAGATTCTGAACTCAATTTCTGTCATCTCAGCCATCTCTTTATGGGTTGGATCTTCAGGTACCTCTGCTACTTCCTTCCTTGGGGGGGGGCTGCTCTACTTTGGTTGTTGCTACTACCAGATTTTTTCTGCTGGCTCTGCCCCATGCTGGATTTACTCTGCTTGGCTATGTGAGCTGGTAGGAGGAAGTTGGGTTGGGGGCTCTGGGAGTGGTATTTTGCTGGCCTTTTTGGGCAAAGGCTGGGACTAGTGTCTGTATCTTTTCCCCTAGAACTTTGCCAAGGATACAAATAATGCTACGGTCTGAGAGCCTAGAGGTTTGCTTGTCTCTATCTTGTTTACAGTTGGTATCTGTTCTACCTTAGAAAATCAATTACTCTGGGTTAAGATCAGCTGTGGAGAAATAAGAGTGTTTAAGTCACCCCTCCCCTTACTGGTGATGGTCAGGAAAGGAAAACCACACCTTTCTTCAACCACACCCCCAGGGTATCACTTTAAATAGTTCTCAGGTGATTGGCCCAGTTCAAATGATATGAGACAAGTGTCACAGTTAACACAATTCTTAGGTGGGGGAGTTCGAGAGGTCTCTGGCAACTGTACATCAGGGATCTTCTGGCAGCGCAGGTATGACCTGCTCCGGTGTTCTATGGGGTCAGAGGGACCTGCCCAGCAAATAAAGTATTCTAGGGAGGTTGATGCCTCCTATCCCCCCTTGTACCTTTGTCTCACCTAGTCGCTGGAGACCCCGGAGGGCTGTGACCTAGTGGCCCAATAAGCAAGTTTGGCAGGGCTCTGTGTCTGCCAAAATCAAAGTAGAGCCAATGCCAGCTCCACTCAGTTACTGCTCTTTGATCTACACCAGCAAAGGGAACTGAGGCTTGACTATCTTAGGCACTCAGTGACAACTGGAGAATGTTCCACCTGGGGACACTTTGGGCTGGAGAAAAACCCGAGAGCATCAGAGATTCTCCCTCAACCACCAGTTAATTTGCCCAAATCAAGAGATCCAAACCTATTGACCTGGTCAATACCCACTCCCTGGTTGGAAAGATCACAAGGTCTCTAGCAACTAATTAATAGGAGTCTACTGGTGGTATAAGTGTGGCTCGCTCTGATGCTCTGAGGAGTCAGAAAGGCCTGTTCAGTAGACAATTTTGAGTAAGGAGGCTGATGTCTCTTTCCCCTCCTTACTCACCCTTTGCCACTGGACTCTGGTAACCTCAGTCTTAGTTAACCCCACCAACAGTTTCTGTTGACCCAGACTCTGTAACCCAGTCCTATCCAATGGGTGAATGAGTCAGGGTTTTGTGTCTACCAGAGTCCAGGTAAAGTCAATGAGTTCATCAGGGTTTTGTGCCTGACAGATTCCAAGTAATGTCAATGCCTTCTCCACTCGGTGACCACTCTTTGTGGCCAGACAACAGAGAGAGTTGAAGCCTATCTGCCTCAGGCACTCAATGGGAGCTGTAGAGTATTCCACTTTGATTCAGTCTAAGCCTGGAATTTGTTTCCTTGAAGTCATGGTTTGCCTCGGTGGGGAGGACGTGTGTTTATCTATCTCTTCCCTCAGTCCAGCTCCCCACTTTCAGCTTCGTTGGGTTCTTCTGGTAGTTGTCTCTCTCCCTGAACTGACGTTTATGTTGAAAGCTAGCTCTAGTCAGCTCTCACCCACTATTCCTCCAAATTCTTATTGAATGTGGAAATTTTAATTAGGCAATATAGCCAACCCAGGGATTTAGCAAAGTACAAAATACATTGAAACCAGGCAGACAAATAAACAGACTAAAATGCTACCAGACATACAAGCACTCCAATGCCCAGACACTCAGCCACATGTAAACAAACAGACAAAGAAGTAAACAGAGCAACTGACAAACCAGTCAATTAACAGATAAAAAAATGAAAGAAGGGAGAAAGAAAAAGAAAAAAAATAGTCATAATAAAAGATAACCACAGAAATGTTGGTCATAAAATGATAGAGGAAACAAATAGGAAAGCAAACAATCCAAGAAGAGAGAGAATCAAAATATATATATAATAAAAATAAAAAGTAAAAAATTAAAAATAAAAAAAAGGGAAAAGGAGGGCAACACTAGGAAAATTACTTTTTTTTTTTTGAGTATATACAAACAAGTCTCTTTTTCATGCGATGGGGTTCCAGTTTAAAAATATATATATAATTATGCTGCAGTATACTTTCTAGACAACAGGTGGCACTGTGTGTGGTCCCTGCACTAATACCAAAAATAGAGTGGGGGAAAAAAAAAAAAAAAAATATATATATATATATATATATATATATATATATATATAATCTTTGCTGGCAGGATGCCCAGATTCTCCCTACAACAGTTCCTGCAGAGTGTTGGGTGTCTTGGATTAACTTCAGATGCTGGATGGCTGTCTGCAGATCAAATTGAGTTCTCTGCGCTTCTGGGGGAGGTGTTATGGAGACACCATTTTGGAGGTTTTACATTACATCTGGTTCCTGGCTGGCTGCCCACTCCTATCTGTCCTCCAAACTTGAGACACACGTTCACACTTCGCCATACTTTCACTCAACTCCAAATTTCCCCTCGAACAGAAAACCATTGTGGTCCGAGGGAAAAGATCTGGGGCAACCCTTTCACGGTCCATGTTTCAGTGGAGGACTGGCCACAGCCGCCGCTGCCGCTGGCAGCGGGACGTTCAAAAGATTTTTAAGTGTTTGTGGGAAGGGAACCAATTCCCTGCAGTCAACTCCTGATTTCCCCTCAAACAAATCCGTGTGATCTGAGGGAAAAGAGCTAGAGTGCTCCTTTTTCCCTCGGAATTTAGTTTATTTCTGATGGGGGAGGGGCCACAACTGCCGCTGCTGCAGCAGAACGTTCAAAACACTCTTCAGTGTTTGCAAGACAGGAACCGATTCACCCTGCCGGTTGCAGCGTCAGTGCAGCTCTACACAGACTTCCAAAATTACAGGATGGATCGGTTCCTAAGCAGTGTCCCTTCCCCTCGAGTTTCTGTCTGAATGCCTGGATCCCTGATACCCCAAACTGGGTCCAATGTCTCCTGTTTCTGGCTGCCAAATTCTGCCTGGGAATCCACGCCTCACCACACTCTCTGTGTGACACGCAAACTCCCCACGAATTGGGCACAGGAGCCTTTTGTGGGGGAGGGATTGGTTTCTGTCTCTCAGGAAGCAAGCTACGGACCTGGCGCCGCAGGTCGCAGATGGTGCCGTTTCAGCTGCTGCCCTCAGTTTTTTTCTGGCTGACACCGTAGTTCTGGGCTACACTTCCAATCCAGCAATTCACCTCTTTGCTGCTCACCTTGCACTGCTTATCTGTGCAAGGACTCCATGCGGAAGAGATCCAATAAGCCCACTCTCACCTGAGACCACCAGGAGAGTTGACTCAGGAATGCATCTCCTCTGCCATCTTGCTCCGCCTCTAATATGGACATTTTAACAAGCATGGTATAGTTTACCATTTGTTAACTTTTTCAGCTATTTCTTTTCTTAGAGTTTCATAGTTCTCTTTATAGAGATCTTTCACATCCTTTGTTAGGTAAACTCCCAAATATTTCCCTTCTTTGGCACTAATTTGAAAGGAATAGAGTCCTTGACTGTTTTTTCAGCTTGGAAGCTGTTGGTATATATAAAGGCTACAGATTTATGAGTGTTGATTTTGTATCCTGATACGCCACTGTATTCCTTGATCACTTTTAAGAATCTTTTAGTTGAGTCCCTGGTGTTTTCCAGATATACAATCATATCATCTGCAAAATGTGAAAGTTTAATCTCTTTTCACCCTATATGGATGCCCTTAATCACCTTTTCTTCCATAATTGTGATGGCTAAAACTTCCAGTACAATGTTAAAGATCAATGGAGACAATGGGCATCCTTGCCTGGTTCCTGATCTGAGTGGAAATGATTTCAATTTAACTCTATTGATTACAATATTGGCTGTGGTTTCGCTGTAGATGGCCTCTATCAGCTTAAGAAATTGAGCTGCATTCTGGTTGGGTGCATAGATATTGATAATTGAAATCTCATCATCTTGGCTATTACCCTTGACAAATATAAAATGGCCATACTTATATTTGTTTACTTTTGTTAGTTTAAACTCTATTGTATCTACAAATAAAATGGCAACACTTGCTTTTTTCTGGTTTCCATTAGCCTGGAATATAGATGACCATCCCTTCACCCTGAGTCCTTATTTATCTTTTAAAGTAATATGTGATTCTTGGATACAACAGATATCTGGTCTAAGTTTCTGTATCCAATCAGCCAATCTGTGCCTCTTTAAAGGGCAGTGTAGGCCTTTCAGATTGATTGAAATTATTGATAGACCTGGTGAGATATTGGTCCTGGAGTTGCTTGAAAGTCCAGTAGACATTTTTAATCCTTTCACCACTGTGGAAGTTGAAATTTGATCAAATGTTTCTGACTGAGTTTACTTTGGTGGTGGAGGATTGTGCTGTTCATTATGGAAGATAGGTCTGAGGATATCCTGGAGAGCTGGTTTAGTTATGACAATTTTTTTCAACCTGTGAATGTCATTAAAGTATTTAATTTCTCCATCATAGATGAAACTCACTTTAGCTGGATATAGGATCCTGGGTTGAAAGTTATTTTGTTTTAGGAGATTAAAAGTCGATGATTATCCTCTTCTAGCCTGAAAGGTTTCAGCAGAGAGATCTGCAGTTATTCTAATACTCTTCCCTTTGTAGCTGATGGTTTTCTTTGTGTCTAACTGCTTTCAGAATTTTCTCTTTCATATTGACTTTAGTGAAAGTAATTATAATGTGCCTAGGCAATGTCTTGTTTGGTTTGAGTTATGCTGAGTTTCTGAAACTATCTGCTATCTGAATTTCAGAATCTCTTGGCATGTCTGGAAAGTTCTGTTTCATAATTTCATAAAGAAGAGCCTCTGTGTTTTGTGAGGCAACTTCGTCCCCTTCAGGGATTTCTATAAGGTGAATATTAGTTTTATTTGAATTATCCCAGAGCTCTCTGAGAGAACGATTCGTTTTTGCTTTCCATTTCTTTTCATCTTTGAGCTCTTGGTCTTGTTCAGAAGCTTTGTTTTTAATGTCACAGATACTTTCTCCTGCTTGTTCCACTGTTACCGAGGGATTCTACCATATTTTTCAGATCTTTGAGGTCTATGAACTCTTGTCTCAATGTTTGAAAATCGTCCCTCATTTTAGCTTTAAAATCATTGAATTCTTGAGACATCTTTTGAATAATTTCTTGGAACATCTTTTCAGTAATTTCTTGCAACATCTTTTGAATAATTTGTTGAAGTTCTAGTTCCCTTCTTTCTTCCATTCTGTTAATCTTATTTGCTATCCAAATTCTGAACTTAATTTCTGACATGTCAAACGTCTGTTTAAGGGTTGGATCTTCAGATGCATCTGCCATATCCTTCCTTTTTTTGGGGGGGTTGATCTACTTTGGTTATTCATATTACCAGAGTTTTCCCCCTGATTCTGCCCCATGCTGATTCACACCATTTGGCTAGGTGAGCAGGTAAGAAGTTGGGTTGGGGGCTCTGGGAGTAGTGTTTTACTAGTGCTTTTGGTCAAAGACTGGGATTAGTGTCTGTACTTTTTCCCCTAGAGCTTTGCCAAGGATGTGTATAGTGCTGTGGTCTGAGATACTGGGGGCCTTCTTGATGTGGTGGGGCTGTCTCTATCTTGTTTTCAGCTGATCTCTCTTCTACCTTAGAAAATCAATTACTCTGAGTTAGTCTCACCTGTGGAGAAATATCAGGGATTAAGTCTCCCTGCCCCTCGTAGGTGACGATTGGGAAAGGAAAACCATACCTTCCCACAGCCACACCCCCACGGTACTGCTTTGGATAGTTCTTGAGTGATTGGCCCAGTTCAAGAGATCTAAATCATGTGTCCCAGTCAGCACTTGTCTCAAGTGAGGGAGTTTAGAAGTTCTCTGGCAACTAGACAGCAGGGTCTTCTGGCAGTTCAGATAAGACTCGCTCCAGTGCTCCGTGGGGTCAGAAGGACCTACCCAGCAAATAAATTAGTCTGGGAAGGTTGATGTCTCCTTCCCCACCTTGACCTTTGTCACACTCAATCACAGACCCCACAGTGCTGTGACCCAGTTGTCCAATCAGCGAGTGTGGCAGGGCTTTGTGTCTGCCAGAGTCAAAGTAGAGTCAATGCCACCTCCACTCAGTTACTGCTCTTTGTCGCCAGCCAGCAAAGGGATCTGAAGCCTGTCTTAAGCACTCAATGACAGCTGGAGAATGTTCCACCTGAAGTCAATCTAGGCCTGAGAAAATCCAGACAGCACCAGAAATTCTCCCTCAACCACCAATTAATTTGCCCAGTTCAAGAGATCCAAACCTATTGACCTGATCAATACCCACTTTCTAGCTGGAAAGCTCACAAGGTCTCCAGCAACTAGATAGTAGGAATCTACTGGTAGCTCAAGTGTGGCTCACCCTGATGCTCTGAGGAGTCAGAAAGGTCTGTTCAGTAGATGATTTGGAGTAAAGAGGCTGATGTCTCTTTGTCCTCCTTGCTCGCCCTTCACCACCAGACTCTGGTAACCCCAGTCTCTGGTAACTCCACCACCAGTCTCTGTTAACCCAGACTCTGTGCCCCGGTCCTGTCCAATAAGCGAGTGTATCAGGGCTTTGAACCTGCCTGCGTCCAAGTAAAGTCAATGCCTCCTCCATTTGGTGACCACTCTTTGTCGCCAGCCAGTAGAGGGCACTGAAGCCTGTCTGCCTCAGGCACTCAATGGCAGCTGGAGAATATTCCACCTGGGCTCAATCTAAACCTGGAATTTGTTTTCTTGAAGTTGTGGCTTGCCTCAGTGGAGCATACGTGCGTTTATCTATCTCTTCTCTCAGCTCAGCTCTCCTCCTGCAGCTTCATTGGGTTCTTTCTGGTGGTTATCTCTCCCCCTCAGCTAGACTTTATGTTGAAAAGTAGCTCCAGTCAGCCCTCATCCCCTGTTCCTCCATATTCTTATTGAACATGAAAATTGGAGTTAGAGAAAATAGCCAATCTGAGGATTTAGCTAAGTACAAAACACATTGAAACCAAGTGAACAAATAGACAAAAAATGCTACCAGACCCACAAGCACACAGATGCACAATCAGAAATAAGTAAACAAACAGACAATAAACAAAACAAAACAAAAAGAAACAGAAAAAACCCCACAAAAATGGTAATCATAAAATGATAAAAAAGAAAAAAAAACAAAAACAAAACTATTAGTCTGATGTAAGCACTTTCAGCATCATAAAAAGAGAAGCAGAGGAAGAGAAAAGAAAAAAGGAAGAATAGTATTAACAATAAAAAATAAAAATACTTAACAATAACACCTACCAAAAAAAGGATAAAGAAAAAAAGGAGGAGTACCACCAAAAAAATATTATTCTTATGTATATATACAAACATACCACTATACCTATGAGGTGGGGGTCAACTTTAGTGGAAATTTGTTTATGTTGCAATATACATTCTAGACAGCAAGTGGCACTGTGAGTGGTTTCCAGGCTAAAACAAAAACAAACAAACAAAACAACAACAACAACAAAGGAATCTTTGCTAGCAGGTTGCACAAATTCTCCCTACAACAGTTCCCTTAAAGTGTGGGATGTCCTAAACCATCTTCAGATGCAGGATGACTGGCTACAGGTGAGATTGAGCTCTCCACGCTCCTGAAAGAGGTGCTATGGAGATGCCATTTTTGAAGTTTTACAATATGTCTGGTTCCTGGCTGGCCGCCCAGCCTTGGCTATCCTTTTCCAGGTGGCACTCCTATCTGTCCTTTAAACTCAGGAAAGGAATTCATGCTTCACCCATTTTTGAACTCAACTCCTAGTTTCCCCTCAAACTGGAAATTGTTATCTTGCGTGGGAAAACGGCTGGTTGCTGCTTGCGCCAGCCCCTTTAGCACCACGGCACTGTTTTCAGTCCATTTTTGTGAGGGAGGGGCTGGTTACCGCTGATTCCTGTGGATTCATTGCCATGCACTAAAGACTTTTCAGAGTCTGTAGGAAAGGGGTGGATGGCCCCTGTTGCTTGCCAATTCAGTGCAGCACCACAAAGACTTCTTACAAAATGAATCTCTTTTCTAAGCAGAATCCTTTCCCCTCAAATTTCTGTCCAGTTGCCTGGACCCCTGATGCTCCAAACAGGGTCCAAACGGCTCCCCTTTCTGGTCACCAATTTCCACTCGGGAGTCCATGCCTCACTACACTCTTGCAAAACACCCAAACTCTCCACAAGTTGGGTATAGAAGTCCTTCATGGAGAAGTGATTGGTTTCTGCTGTCTCAGGCCACTGGCCGCTGGCCACCAGCCATAGCTGGCGCTGCTTCAGTTGCAGCACCAAGTTTTTTTCTGGAAGATACTGTGGTTCTGGGTTACACTTCCAATCCAGCAATTCACCTCTTTGCTGCACACCCTGTGTTGTTTGTCTATGCCAGCACTCTACGCAGAGAAAGATCCAGCCTCCCCACTCTCACCTGAAACTGCGAGGAGAGTTGACCTAGTGATGCATCCCCATCTGCCATCTTGCTCCATCTTTTGCAGGCCCTTTTCAATTTTCATCATTCTTTCTAATTTCTGTTCTTCAAATCTTCTTTTGATTTGTTTTTTAGTTTAATGGCTCTTTGAACTACTCTCCCTGCTCAGATCAGCTATTTGTCAATATACTAATTTTACTTTCTAGTTGTAATTTAGAACTCCAGAATTTCTATTTGGTTGTTTTTGTTTTTTTAAGTAATTTGTATGTGTATTGATATTACATATTTGACTAGACATCATTCCCAGGCTTTCTTTTAGTTCTTTAGATATAGTTTCTTAAGTTCTTCGTATATATTTAAAACAACCAATTCAACATTTTTGTCTAGTTAGTCCAATGTCTAGACTTCCTTGCAGAAAATTTCTGTTGGTTTTTTTTTTTCTGTTTATGGGCCATACTTTCTTTTTCCTTTGCATATCTTGTTTTGTTGTTGTTGAAGACTGGATATTTTAAATAATACAATATGGCAGCTCTGGAAATGAGATTTTTCCTTCTCCCCAGAGTTTGTTTGTTGTTTGTGACTTTTCTGAATGAATTCTATTAAGGATGTACCATTCTTTGTTGTAGATGGCTACTGAAATCTCTGCTTAGTGGTCCGCTAATGACTGGTTATAGATTTTCTTGAAGCCTGATTTAGGAACCAGTAAATCTTCCAGTCTTGACCAAGGGGCTTTGTATGTAGAGGCACACCAGCATTCAGCCTTTACCTTAGCCTTTACCTCCTGCTTGTGAAAAGCCTCTAAAGAGGCCAGAATTTGGGTCCTTTCAGGTATTTCCTGAGTGTATGCCTAGCCCTGGGCATGAGCACTGCCCTATATCCATGGGTGGCCTTCTTCCTCCCCCAGGGGAACTTCTCAAAAGTCCTGTAATCATCTCATTCCCCAGATTTTCCTTTTAAGCTTTTTCCTTAGTCTATTATTTACCCCAGTTGTTGTCCACCATACCTATAATTGTTTTTGCCTAACTTCCCCCAGGGCATAGGATTTTTGAACTAAGTGAACTACAAATGGGATGATATGGAGACTGCCCTATAAGTGGGATCTTCCAGGGAACCCCATATGGGCCAAATAATAATTCTTTGGGAATGGGAATTTGAAGGCGGGCGAGCCCGATTCTGTACCCTACAGGCTGATTGCAGTCAGCACAGTTGTGGGCTGTTAATTTTTAGGGTTCCAGCAGAGCAGGACAGTGGTAATGAGGAAATTTCCAACATCTCCAGCATCGTGGATGTTACAATGTTGCTGTTCTTTCTGAGCTTCTGGAGTTTTTCTTGAATAGATATTTCCCGGATTGTCACAAGCCTTTGATTAAGTTCTAGAGTTCTGAAGAGTTGATTCTGACACTTTTTGCAGGTTGTTTTTTTATTGCTTTTATGGAAGAGAGAATTTTCAGAGGTCCTTGCCTCACCATTTTTGTTGACTTAAATTCATAAGTTTACTGCTTTCTTCTGTATTTATGTTTTGTTCTCAAAGTTGTGTATACTAAATGACACACTATTGTAAATTGGGGTTGCAAGAGGCAGATAGGGCAGGAGCTGAGTGAAGGGTTGTGGGCTGGATGGGGCCTGAAGGGTCCTGGCCTGATGGAGGCGAGAACTCAGCCTCATAGTCCTATTGCTTTGTGTCTGCCAGGCTTGAGCTATCACACATTCAGCTGTGTTCATATGGATAGGACAGGGACCCAAGAGTGGAGTCCAGATAGCTGTGGCAGGCCATGGAAGCTGGGGCTGCCACACAGCCCTACAGCATAGTAGGACTCCCTGAAGCCTCGGGGGGTGGACGTCTGAGGGTTCCTGAGAGCCAAAGGGTAGTCCCCAAATAAGTGGAGATTGAGTCCAGCAAGGAGACTGCCTTGTCCATTGGCTTCCAGGTAACTGCACCTTTCATGTTTGCAGGCCTGAGGTTGTCCTGGGCTGGCATGCTTTTGAACCAAGAGTTAAGAGGGAACTAAATGGGCACTTGGGAAGGGGACCCTTTCTTATATCGTCTAAGGAATAGGCAGCTGCATGTCTGGTCTGGCCTAATGAATATGGTGCAGGCCTTCTCAGATGACAGTTGTTTTTTTTTTTTTGTGTGTGTGTGTGTGTGTGAATTGAGTAAGATTCTTTTACTTACTAGTGACAGAGACTAAATTTAACCTACGTTAAACTTCAAAAGATATTTTATTAGTTCATATAATTGAAATAAGTAAGGAGTTGGGTTTCAGGCATGGAAAAAACATGTACAATATCATTGTACAGCTATTCTAAAATTTATTTAACCATTTCCCTTCTGATATAACTGTAATGTTTAACACTTTGACTGCATAACAAAGTACCATAGCCTGCGGGTGGGGAGGTGCTTAAGCCACAGAAATTTATTTTCTCATGAGAGGCTGGAAGGCCCAGATCAAAGTGTGAGCAGGGTTGGTTCCTTCCGAGGCCTTTGTCATGTCTTCACATGTTTTTTATTCTGTGTGTGTGTCCTATCTCCTTTTATTCTATTTTTGCAGATTTTGGCCGGGGCTGGGTTTGAACGCACCACCTCCTGTACATGGGGCTGGCACCCTACACCTTGAACCACAGGTGCCACCCCCTATCTTCTTTTAATAAGGATGCTAGCCATATTGGATTAGGGCTACCCTAATGCACTCATTCTAATTTAATTCCTTGATAAATACCCTGTCTCCAAAAACAGTCTCATTCTGTGCTGGGTATTAGGACATAAGTATGAGAATTTGGAGGGGGACACAATTCTGCCCGTAAGAACAACTTAAAAGAATATTACTAACAAAAGCGTAATCTTGACATACATAATTTTATACATGTCTGAGTAAATCAGTAGGAGAGATTGTTGCAAGTAGAAATGCATGGCCAAAGAGTATGTGCATTTGGGACTTTGATAGACATCACCAAGTCACTATCTGGTAGTAGGACTGTGATATTTACTCCAGAACAATAAGGAAGTGCTTGTTTCTGACATTCATGTTTATTTTCAACCTTTTTGATCTTTAACAATCTGCTGGATGGAAAACTGTACCTCATTGTATTGATTTCTATTGCTGCTTAATCAAAACTGCAGTAGCATGTGCATACTGTCTCAGGGTCACTCTGGGCCAGGAATCCCAGCAGAGTTCACTGGGTTTTCTGCTTCAGGGTCTCTCCCTAGGTTGCCGTTGCCATCCAGTTTCACCCACATACATAGTCACACTTGGTGCTTATTGGACAAAGGGCTCAGTTCTCACTGTTGTTCCCAGGGGTTGCCCTCAGTGCCTCCCCACATAGATGTCCCCAGCACAGCAGCCACTTCATCAGAGCATGTAGTCTGAGAAGAACTTAGCCTGCTAGCAAAATGGAAATCACTGTCTCTGGTAATTAGTCACAGCAGTGGAGTCCCATCAGCTCTGCTACTGTTATAAGTGGGCTACTGGGTACAGCCCACACTCCAGGGGAAGCAACTCACAAGTACATCACATGGAGGCAGGGAAGGTGGTGGCCTTTCCAAAGGCTGCTGCTTGCCACATCATATTTCTTATTATGAGTGAGAGAGGTTGAGTGTCTTAGGGAATTGATTCTTTATTTGCAATATGGACTGTAAATATATTTCTTACTTTTTCCATTTATCTTTTACCTCTGCTTTTAGTGGCTTCTTCCTGTGCATTCTTTTGGTAATTAGATTTATCTTCCTTTTAAGACTCTGAGCCTGTGTCTTTAGAGATAGGTACTATCTCTCCTACTGGTCCCTACCCCAAGAACCTGCAAAGGACAGCACATATTGGGGCAGGGATGTGTTCACAGGAAGAAGGGGAAGACTTTGCTCTGCCACGAGCCTGCTCTCTTTGCATGGCATACACATAGATCAGAAGTTCCAGGTGGCCGTCTACAGACAATGTGCTGCTCTGCAGAGTGGCTTGTTGGGTCAGGTAATGTTCAGTTAGTGCAAACATTCAACAAAATGGAAACTTTTCATTAGAAGTCCATATTCAGCTCCTTTTAACATCAGAAGATTTGGCCATACTTGGTATATGGATCAGTTTCCTTTTGCTCTGTGACAAATTACCACAAATTTAGCAGCTTAAAATGGCATCCATTGCTTAACTCACAGTTCTGTGAGTTGGAAGTGCAGGCCCACTGCGGGCAGGGTCAGTGCTTGAGGGCTTGAAGGCTGAGGTCCAGATGCTGGCCAGTTGAGTTCTCTTCTTGAACTGCTGGGGGAAAACCCAGTCTCAAGCTTGTTCTTGTTAGAACTCACTACTTCGTGCATGTAGGACTACTGGGTCTCAGCCAGGGGCAGTTCTTGTCATCTTGAGGTCATTCCTGCTTATTGCCACATGGCTCTTCCATCTTCAAAGTGGAGGAGTGGAGACATCTCCCTTGTGTGGAATCTTTTTCACTCCTCCATCTCTCATTTCAGGCAGTCCCCACTCCCTTGAAGGGCCTGATGGATTAGGCCAGGCTCACCCAAGTTAGTATCCCTTTCTTAAAGTTCTACAGAATTACCCACTGGAATGCATGGAGCAGGCAGGAATGTGAAGAGTCTCCAGAAAAAGGGAAGGGGTGGTCAGGAACCTGCCCTGTGGGGTGGGCTGGAATGAGCCTCATGTGTACCTGCTGAGAGGAATGGGCTGGGGGGATATCTTCAGGCAGGGGTCATGGCCTTTCAGAGACATGAGACAACCTGGAAAAGTCAGTAGAGCAAGCAGATGGATAGAGCGGAAGGCTGTGGGGGTGCCTGGCTTACGGCCCAGCTTATTTCAATGGCTTCTGCTCTGCTATGCAGTGAGGGTCCCACCCTGGGGCTCAGGGGATTGTGAACACACAATGCCCAGAACTGCACAGCTGAGAGCCATGACAGCTTGTTAACCCCACATACTCATGGCCTCTGGAGGAGCACAAGGCACACCTAGCAGGGCCCCATGGGACAGAGAGAGCCAGCAGGGGCTGTGGTAACAAGAGGGTGGGGGTGCCTCTGGTTCTTGCAGGAGATGGGATTGGCTTATTTGTGGAATTCCACAGAGCGACAGAAACTGAAGCCAAGGACAGGGATAGACAGTGCCTTCCCTGTGAGTAGGAGGGCTGTTTGTCTGGAGACCTTATCCATGGGAACAGAGTTGGGAGAGGCACCTGGAGTGAGGTTATTTGAGGCCCGCCTGGTTTCACCAGATGTCAGGGCATCAGGTCATTGTGATCATTTTCAGCTTCTCATGACTCTACCTGCAGGAGGTGGACAGGGTTTCTCTTTCTCTGCTTCTGTGATTCTTTTTGTGTATTTGTTCATTCGTTCACTCATCAGGCACCATGCACTGCATGTGCCATGGGCTGGACTGGCCCTGCCCTCATGGTGCTCAGTGGGGTGTGTGGTTGGAGTTGTGAGCATCCGTGGGGACAGCAGTGAGGGCTGTGGGTCCAGTGGTGGGAGTGGCTCTGAAGAGGGAGGCTGGAAGGCCCTGGAGGAGGAGCCGGTGGCATTGCAAGGGAGGCCTGAGCAGCAGGAGGGCTCCCTGGAGGAGCTGCAGGAGCAGCCCAGGCTGCAGAGGGCAGACAAGTGCACAAGTCCTTCATTTTCACCCATGTGTGGGTTTTGCCAGCAGAGATCCAAAGCAGAAAATAATGAAGAACCTTTCCAGTTATTTAAAATATAATTGGCCTGAACAAGATGAGGGTAGAACTATTATGCCTTTAAGAATGACCACCTGATACTTTGCTCAGAAGAACATTCTCCAGCTCCATCCCCAAAATAATTTCTTTCCTCATTGAATTGTTTTGGCACCTTTGTCTAAATCAACTGATCATAAATATAAAAGTTAATTTTGAACTATTAATTCTATCCTAGTAATCCATATGTCTATCTTTATGCCAGTCTAACACAGTATTGATTATTGTAGATCTGTAGTAAGTTCTGAAATTGGGAAATGTGAATCCTCCAACTCTTCCTTCTTTTTAAAAATTGTCTTGGCTATTTTTGGGATGCTTATACTTTCTTATAAATCTTAACATCAAGTTGTCAATTTTTGCAAAGAAATCCATGTGGAGTTGTGATAGAGATTGTGGTTCACATGTAAGTGTTTTTGGAAGTATTGGCATCTTGAGTATGTTGTTTTCCAATATATAAACATGCGATGTTTGTAGATCTACTTAGGTCTTCTTTAATATTTTCATCAATTGTTGTAGTTTCATTGTAAAAATTTTGCACATCTTTTATTAAACATATTTCTAAATATTTTATTCTCTTTGGTGCTATTGTAAATTGAATTGTGTTCTTAATTTTATTTTTGAATTATTTATTACTATGGTATAGCAATCAACTTTTGTAGATTGATCATATATCCTGCAACTTGCTGTAATTGCTTATGAAAATATTGGATTTCTTAGGATTCTATATATAAAAGATTATGTCATCTGTGAATAGGTACAGTTACTTCTCTCTTTTCATCTGGATGCCTTTTATTTATTTTTCTTGCTTTTCAGGCTCTCTCCCTGAGTAGAGCCTCCACTACAAGGCTGAATAAACATGACTAGATTGGACATATTCACCTTCTTATTGATTTTAGGCAAAAAGCATTTGATCCTACACCATACAGCAAACTATTACATATCATTTTTTTCATAGATCCCCTTTTTTAGACTGAGGAGGTTCCCTTCTATTTCTAGTTTCTAGAATGATTTTTTTTTTATTCTGAGACTGAATCTCACTATGTTGTCCCAAGCTAATGCGTTTTTTTTTTAATCATAAAAGAATGTTGGATGTTATCAAATGCTTTCTCTGTGTCTCTAGGTCTATTAAGATGACTATGTACTCTTGTTATTTATTCTATTAATAAATTCTATGACATTGATTATTTTGGGTGTTCAACCATCTGTATGTGGGATGAAGCACATTGCTCATGCAGTATCATAATATATATATTGCCATTTTTTGTTTAATAATATTTTATTCACCATTTTTGCATCTGAATTCATAACAGATATTGTCTCTAGTTTCTTATCTTATTATGCCTTCAGTTGACCTCACAGAATGGCTGGTGAAGTAGTCTCTTCTTTCTTTCTTTCTTTTTTTTTTTTCAGTTTGTGAACAGGTTTTATTTATTTATTTTTTTTTTGTTAGAACTTATCAATTAAGTCAGCTGTCCATAAGCTATTCTTGGTGGGAAGTTTTAAGATTAATTTAATTCCTTCTTATAAGTTGATTCTGATTTTCTAGTTCAAATTGAGCCAGCTTTAGTGCTTTGCATTATAGGAATTTATCTATTTTACCTCAATTATCTAATTTGTTGTCATATCATTGCTCATGGTTAACCTCCAAAATTTGAAAAAATATTAATCAGCACATCTAAAAAGCTCAATGAACATCAAAGATGATAAATTCACAGAAACCCACAGCTAGATTTGTGATAGTTAAACTGTTGAAAGACAAAGCCATTATCTAGAGTGCAGCACAAAAAGGGACTCATCCTAAACAAAGGATATAATGATTAATTTTTTTTTCCAGCAAATCTGGGAAGTTCTTGGCCATTACTACTTCTTTTTTTTTTTTTTTGCCACTTTTTCTTTTGCTCTTCTTCTTGATATATCATTATACTTAAGTTGATGTAAAAGTCTCCACAGGTCTTGGAGACTTTTCCAATTTTTAAAATTATTTTCTTCTTTCTGTTCTTCAGAGTAGATTATCCTCAATTGTACCTATCTTCATGTTACTGAATCTTTATTCTTCTAGCTCAAAATTGCTAGATCTAGTGAATTTTTTTATTCACTTCTACACTTCAACTGCAAATTTTCAATTCTTTTCTCTTTTTCACAACTTACTCCTCTTTCTTGGTAATTCTTATTTGGTAAAACAGCATTCTTATACTATCTTTGCTTATTTAGTCATAGTTTCCAATAGCTCTTTGAGATTTGTAAAATCTAATTTTAAGTTTTCTCTAAGTCCAAAATGTGGGCATTATCAGAGATAATTTCTATTGACTATATTTTTCTCTGTGCATGGGCCATACTTTTATGCTGCATGAAGTTTAAGAAATTAGACATTTTATGAAATATAATATGGCCACTCAAGAAATCTCAGAGGTTTTGTTGTCACTATTTGTTTAGTTATATTCTGGATAAGTTCTGGAAAGCTTGTATTCAATATTATGTGACTGAAGTTGCTACTGAGCAATCAATGTGCTTACTGAAAGACGTAAATAGATATCAGTCCAGTACTATACCACTGGCCTTTGAGAAAGCCAAGCTGAATGACAAGGAACCAGGAGGAACTGCTCTAATCTATATCCTCCAAATGGAGGGTAGGTTGGATTTTATAAGCAAAGGGAATTCAAGTGTGATCTGTTGGATCTTGCAAGGGGGTTATGACAAGAAGCATGCTTTGACTGGACTGTGTCATAGGTTAATACCAGGGCTCCATCTGATCCTACCAAGCAGTCTGGGTCCAAGCTCTATGACTTCATGTGTGGTTGCATGCTTGGTTTATCTGGACATTCTCAGGTTATGTGACCTTCAACCTGGGGGTCTGTGGCAACTGACAAACAACTTACAACTCACGAAGTTGAGCCATACTGCTTTAGTCTGGCTACAAAATCATTGCTTGGTTAGCATAATGGTCAGCTAAGGATTGGATAAAGATTTCCTTAAATTCTTTAACAAATTTCCTACCCTTTTGCAAAGGGGCTCTGCATTTGTGTTGACAAATGTCCTCATCACTTAAGCAGTTTACAACTTTGCTTACTCTTCATCTCTTGCTTGGAAAGGAAAATCTCAAAGTCAGACAGACATGAGAGGTCAAGGTTTTCTCATCCCTTTCCTGAGCATGTGTACAGCCTTCTGTTTGTGCATACCTTTCTAGATTCCCAAGAATGTTTTAGAAATTTTCAGAAATCCTGTGATACCTCATTCTAAAACTTTCCCTTTTTAGTTTTTTGGACTAATCTTTTGTTTGTTCCAACTTGTTACATTAGCTCAGCTAATATGAAATGTTAAACAATTGCTCCTGAATATTTATGACATACAATATAGACACGGGACTTTCTCCACTGAGAATACTCTGAGTCAAATAGGATTGAGAATTCAAATTCAAGGAGAAACCCTATGAAGGGATTTTCCAGAGAACTTTGAGATGTATCAAATTGCAAGAGTTATCCAAAGATCCAGACCTGGGTGCTCCTTCTAGTAGCTGCAATACTGCTGACTATCAGAGCTGCAGTGATAGTGATTTTGTTTGGTTTTCAAGGCTACTGCAGAGCTGGACAGAAGGGGATGGAAATATAAGTTAAAACAACCAAAAGTTTGGCATTTTTTCCAAGACTTAGCAAATGCTCCTGAAATTTTAAAACAGTTTGATTAATTTCCAGAGTTCTGAAAGGATAGATTTCGCCAATTATTTTCAATGTTCTTGTTACTTCTCTGGAGCAGAAGACATTCAAATTTGTAGTTTTCCATCTGGATGTGCTTTTTTCCACTTTAATTTTTTTTTTAAGTATAACCTCAGTATTTATTTTTTCATGTATACATGAATTCATTTATGGGGTACAATGTGCTGATTTATTTTTAGGTGGTTGGCCTTTGGCAAGTTATTTTTTTTTTATTAAATCAATACTATGTACATCAATACTATCATGGGGTACAGAGTGCTATTTCTCTATACAATTTGAAATACTTTTATCCAACTGGTTAACATAGCCTTCATGTCATTTTCTTAGTTATTGTGTTAAGATGTTTATATTCTACATTTTTGAAACTAATTTGTAGCTTTCATAGGGAAACTATAACCCAATTTTAGCCCAAGAATGTGCTGATTTTATATACAATTTGGAATGCTTGTATTAAACTAGTTAATATATCCTTCACCTCATTTACTTAATTATTGTGTTAAGACATTTATACTCTATACTTAATAGATTAGACATGTACCCTTGAATTATGCATCATAGGGGTAGTCCTGCCATTTACCCTCCCTCTATCAAACTTCCCCCTTCCCCTCCCATCTGCCTCCTCTTCCCTCCTTCATCCTGGGCTATAGTTATAATTTATATTTCATATGAAAGTGTGAGTAACTGTCAATTGGTTTCATAATAGTACGGAGTACTTTGGGTACTTTTTCTTCCATTCTTGAGATACTTTACTAAGTAGGATATGTTCCAGCTCCATCCATACAAACATAAAAGAGGTAAAGTCTCCATCTTTTTTATCGCTGCATAATGTTCCTATATATATATATACTGCAATTTAGTAATCCATTTATAGCTCAATGGCACCTGGGCTTCTTCCATGACTTGGCTATTATGAATTGAGCTTCAGTGAACAATCTGGTGCAAATATATTTGTTATAAAGTGATTTTTGGTCTTTTGGATATATACCTAGTAGAGGAATTTCAGTATCAAATGGCAGGTCTACTTTTAGATCCCTGAGTATTCTCCATATTTCTTTCCAAAAGGGACGTATTAGCTTGCACTCCCACCAGCAGTGCAGAAGTGTTCCCTTTTCTCTGCATCCATGCCAACATTTGTAGTTTTGGGATTTTTTTTTTTTTTGAGACAGAGCCTCAAGCTATAGCTCTGGGTAGAGTGCTGTGGTGTCATAGCTCACAGCAACCTCAAACTCCTGGGCTTAAGCAAGTCTCTTGCCTCAGCCTCCCAAGTAGCTGGACTACCGACACCTGCCATAAAGCCTGGCTATTTTTGGTTGTAGTTGTTATTGTTTGGCAGGCCTGGGCTGGATTCAAACCCATCAGCTCTGGTGTATGTGACTGGTGCCTTAGCCACTTGAGCTACAGGTGCCACCAGTTTTGGGATTTTGTTATGTGGGCTACTCTTACTGGAGTTAGATGATATCTTGAAGTGGTTTTGATTTGCATTTCTCTGATAATTAAAGATGATGAGATTTTTTTTCATGCGTCTGTATACCGTGCACCTGTCTTCTTCAGAGAAGCTTCTGTTCAAGTTCCTTGCCCACAATGGAATGGGATCACTTGTTCTTTTCTTATTAATAAGTTGTTCTTTTCTTATTAATAAGTTTGAGTTCTCTGTGGATTCTGGTTATCAAACTTTTGTCAGAAACATAACCGGCAAATATCCTCTCCCATTCTGAGGGCTGTCTGCTTGCTTTACTTACTGTGGTCTTGGCTGTATAGAAGCTTTTTAGCTTGATCAGATCCCAGTAATGTATTTTTGGTGTTGCTTCAATTGCACGGTGGTCCTCCTCATAAAATATTCTCCAAGGCCAATTTCTTCAAGTGTTTTCCCCTGCACTCTCTCCAGGAATTTTTATAGTTTCATGTCTAAGTTTAAATCTTTTATCCAGTGAGAGTCAATTTTTAATGGTGAAATAAAAACAAATCAGGAGGAATCACACTACCAGACTTGAGCTTATACTATAAATCTATAGTGATCAATACAGCATGGTACTGGCACAAAAATAGAGAGCTAGATGTGTGGAACAGAATAGAGAACCAAGAGATGAACCCAGACACTTATAGCCATTTGATTTTTTTTTTTTTTTTGTACAGACAGAGTCTTACTTTATCACCCTTATTAGAGTGCTGTGGCAGCACACAGGTCATAGCAACCTCCAACTCCTAGTCTTAAGTGATTCTCTTGCCTCAGCCTCCCAGGTAGCTGGGATTATAGGCACCCACCACAACGCCGGGTTATTTTTTGGTTGCAGTTCTGCCTGGGCCAGGTTTGAACCCACCACCCTTGGTATTTGGGGCTGGCGCCCTACTCACTGAGCCATAGGTGCTGCCCTATTTTTGATAAGCCCATCAAAAATACAAATTGCAGGAAAGATTCCCTATTTAACAAATGGTGCTGGGTGAACTGGCTGGTGACTCGTAGAACTCTGAAACTGCACTTGAATTTTTAACTACAGATTTATCCATGATGCTTGCCTGCAACTTAAAATCTCTAATTCATCATTCCCAAATTCCTGTGGTCTTCCTTCACAACTCCCTGACTGGACTCTCTTTGTATAGTCTCCCAATATACGGATCCATTCTGCCTTCACTATAAATTAATTCTATAAATTAATCTATGTTATTCAGGAAATTATCAAACATAGAGCTTATGTTCTAATGAGAAGACACAAATAAATAGAACAATTTTAGATATGGAAATTGTTCTGAAATGGCTGGTTCAGGGAACTCCATCATCTGTTTCCTCTCTAATCTTATCTTCTCCAATTTCCTGATAGGAAGTCTTACTGGGTAAAGCAGGTCTGCACAATGCCGTTTGGATACCCCATGGTACTTCTTACTTCTCTGCTTAGCTTCACGCCATTCCTCATGCTGTCATTACCTTACTTTTCTCTCTTTCTTCTGAGTCCCATAAGGATATCCTCATCTCTGCTCAATTCCGCAGCCCCTGGGAGCCTTTCCTAATTATTCCAATCCAAAATACCCCTTCAAATCCACATCTGTAGTCCTTATTGTCACACTAATTCGACACTACCACAAGTATCCACATGGGTTATTCAGTATTGCCCAGGCAAGTCTAGCATATCAGATAGATTTAAAGCTAGCTACATGCAGGAGATAAATAGTTGATTTTGAAACCCCTTTGTAATCTTGCTCTTTGACACAGGGACCAAAAAGAAGTACTCCGTGAATTTGGGGACAATATTTAATGGATAAGTCCTTCTTCTGAATGTAAATTTTATGTCATTTAGCCAGGTTCTCAAAAATTGTCAGTGAATGACTGAGATGAAAAAGCCCTCAGTCTTACTTGATTTGAACTTGTACCAAGGACTCCTGTGAGACACTCCCTAAAATAAATCATGAGACTCTTAGTGTCAGTGAAAAAGTATGCTGTCCCTTACCATCTGCAGTTTATTTGTAATATGGGGGGAAATAATATATACCCCCCAGGAAAAGTATGAGTATTAAAAGGAAGTTTGCATGGGAAAGTTCTGTGAAAGCTGTACAACACTCCACAATCATTAGTCATGCTATTAAATGAATGACCCAAAGAAAACGTAAATAACATAAACACATTGTGCATTTTGTAAAAAAAAAATAAGTGTCCTTAAAAAAATGAAATTTTCCTCCATGGGATCATTTTTTATCACAATTTCAGGCAAAGTATTTCAAAGAGCATAGATAGAGGACAAAGGGTGATGGTGATGTAGTTGGGAATTTGAAGAAATGATGTTAGATACAGTATATTCTTCTATAGGTGAAGAAGTATCGTGTATATTAAAGGTTAGTCATATTCATACATCTCTGGGGAGCCCATAGTCCATACAAACCAGGGTCAGGTGAGGTTACCTTGTTTTGACCAGGAGTAGATGTTTACCACCTCTATTTCTTCTTTTCTCATTTTCCTGGTGTTAGATTACATTTCCAGCCCCTCCTTGTACTTAAGTCCAATCATGTGATGGAGCTCTGACTAGGGAAATGCAGGCTGAAATTCTGTTTTCCATTTCCATCATCTGCTTGGGTTGTGAAATTGATCACTGAAATTGGCATTGGTGGGTCTCTGAGTAGTGGGATGAGGTCATGTAATATATGTTTTGTAAAAACAAAACAAAACAAAATTACAATAACATCCGGAGCATTCTGAGAGACTCTGCAATAATGAAATCTTTTTCAGCACTGTGTTATCCAAGCTCATTGGTTCTTAAAACATTTTGAGATAGTAAGGAGGGGAAATAACATCCATTAACATCTGGGAACACACTTTGTGGAATTCTATCTGTAGAACTGATAGCCCTGAGACTATAATCTGCAGCTCAGCAAGACTTGCTGGAAAAAGGCTAGAGCAAGGAATAAATGTAAGAGAAACAGTTAGTAGACCTACCTGCTGCTAAGAGTTCCACTAAAATCTGAGTACTTTCATGCACTGACATTAAACTAGGCCATCAAAAGGAACGGGAAAGGGAAAGTGAAGCTTCACTTTTCCTTTCAACATTATTAGAACTCTATAGTTTTTCTTTTATTCAGAATTCTTGAAATTTGATAAGAACTGACAGTAACATATACATTATTCTTCCCTTTTATTTGTATTATTTTTTATTCTTATGGTTTTCCAGGGGGAGTATATAAATTTCATGCTATAAATTCACACACTTGAAGAGTAAAATTAAATATTTTTAGATAATTTACAGAGTTGTGCAACCATCAGCCCAATCCAGTTTCAGAACATTTCCAATACCCCTAAATATTTTCTTATGCCCATTTGAAGTCAATTTTTATCCCTACCATCAATTTCAGATAAACATAGATCAGCTTTCTATCTCAATAGCTTTGCCTTTTATGTAATTTTGATAGAAATGAAATCCTATAACATGTAGGTTATTGTATCTGCCTTCTTTGATTTAGAATAATGTTTTTAAGGTTCATCTATGTTGCAGCACATATCAGTGGCTTATTCTTTCATATTTATGAATAATAGTTTATCCTAAGTTGGGTGTTGTGGTGGGCACCAGGGGTCCCAGCTAGTCAGAAGGCTGAGGCAGGAGGATCACTTGAGCCCAGAAGTTTAAGTTTTCTTTGAGCTAGGGTGTTGCCACAGCACTCTAACTTGGGCAAGAGTGAGACTATGTCTCAAAAAAAAAAAAAACCAAAACTCTATTATATGTGTGTACTGTATTTTGTTCATCTTTTTACCAGTTAATGGACATTTGAATTATTTCCAGTTTCTTCCTTATTATTAGTAATTTTGCTATACACATTGATACACAAGTCTTTGTGTGGACATGTTTATATTTGTCTTGGGTAGGTACATGAGAGTATGATTTATGAGTTATACGTTGAAAAATTATTTTCCAAAATAGGTTTATCATTTTACATTCCCACCAGCAAGAGCAGAATTCTACATTTTACCAACAATTGCTATTTTCTATTTTTTTTTTTTGTTACAGTCATTCAAGTGGAAAGATAATGATATCTCTTTAGGGTTTCAATCTGTATTTACCTAAAGACTAACAATGACAAACATCTTTTCATATACTTGTTACCTCCTTATATATCTTTTATGGTAAAATGTTGGGAACTTTTAAAAAATTATTCTGTTTGTCTCTTATTATTGAGTTATAAGAATTCTTCCTATATAATTTGGACACAAAGCCATTATTGGATACATGATTGAAATATATCTTAGCTTGTGCTTGCCTTTTCATTTTGTTAGTGATACAGCTTAAAGATTTTAGAATTTTAGAAATTTTAGAATTTTAGAAATTTTGATGAATTCCAATTTATCAGTTTTTTCCTTTGATGACCAATGATTTGGTTCAGAATTCTTTAGCTAACCATGAAAACTTTCTCCCATCTTTTCTTCCAGAAGATTTATAATTTTAGCTTATGCTTTTACTTATATGTCATTTTAAGTTACTATTTATACAGGATAATTGTCTATTGGTATGATATCCCTACTGGTATGAGATAATTGGGATAATTGTCTAGAGTAATATTTTTGGATCTCCAAATCCAGTTATCTCAGACCATTATTGAGTTCTTCCTCATCAAATTTCTTTGAAAACTTTGTCACAAATCAGTTGAATATAGATATAAGGTTTAGTTCTGGATTTGTGATTCCATTTCTTTATCCATGTACCCATTATTGCACCACCACTACACTGTTTGATCACTAAGTAGTGCACACTGCAACTTTTCCAACTTTGCTTTTTTTTCCAAAGTCATTAGAGTTATTCCATTGCATTTATAAATATACTTCAGATAAGCTTGTTAATATCTAGAAAAGAAAAATCTAATTTTATTTAGATAGGGCTTACATGGAATTATATAGTTGAATAGAAGAGTTTGCCCAATAATAATATTGACACTGCCCCTCCGTAACCATGAAATATTTCTTGATTTGTTTGAATATTGTTTAATTTCCATTATTAACATTCTGTAGTTTCCCATGTACATATCTTCTGTTAATTTTTTTTAATTAAAAAATTCTTTTTTGAAGTCTTTTTTTCCTGATTTTATTTTCAGTTATGCATTGGCATATTTAGAAATACAATTAATTTTGCATTTTGTGACCTTGCTGAATTCACTTACTAGTTCTGTCAGAGTGTATGCATCTGTGTATTGTCAAATAAGAGCAAAACTTCTGCAAAGAGAGTTTCACTTCTTCCTTTACAATATTGAGGGGTTTTATGTTATTTTATTTTTGTCTTATTTCAACAACCAGAACTAAATAGTAGAATAAACGCAGTAAGAGTGGACATGCTTTCTTTGCTCCCATATTATGGGGAAACCATTTAGTCATTTAACATTAGGAAGACTGTTGCAGGTTTTCCTAGGTGCCCTTCTCCACTTGAGAAAGTTCTATTTTATTCCTACTATTGAGAGATTTATATCATGAACTGTAATCAAAGTTTATTTAATGCATCTTAAATTATACATATGAATTATATAGATGAATATATTCTATTCCTACTGTTGAGAGATTTATATCATGAATAGTAATCAAACTTTATTTAATGCATCTTCTGTTGAAAATATAATATTTGTCTTTTATATAATTAATATTATATTGTATTACATTATTTTTAATGCTAAACTAACCTTACATTCCTGATATAAATTTGACTTTTAGTCTTGTTTGATAACTTCTTGTCTATGTTGTTGGATTTGTTTTAGTATATGCTGGTTAAATATATTTTATTCTATTCATAAAGGATGCAGTTTTCTTTTTTTTGTTGTGATTCTTTGAAGTAAATGATAAATTTTTACAAGATAAGTGCTATGGTCTTGGTCTTTTCTTTGTGGCAGAATTCTAATCACAAATTGCATTTCTTTACTGGGTAGAGATTTATTTAGATTTTTGTTCCATCTTGAGTCAATTTTGGCAATTGTGTCTTTCTGGAAATTTGTCCCCTCCATCTGCATTGTCTGATTTGTTGACATAATGTTATGCACAGTAATCACCAATAATCGTTTTAGTTTCTGTAGGTTAATAAGTGCTGAAGATGTAAGTTTCCCTTATGACTTTAGCTTCATCACATAAACTATAATGTTTTAGTTTGTTTCTTCTTCATTTCAAAATACTTTCTAATTTCC
>CAUYTI010005957.1:0-30696 GCA_963575145.1 Galago senegalensis | reverse complement strand
TATCTTCATTCGTTCTTTATGAGGTTTTTGTTCTCAGTCCTTATGTTAAATATTGTTATTGTCATTAAATTTAGCCTTTTTAATTCTGTAAAGGCAAAAGTGGAAACCTAATATACACATGTATAAGTAAGAAAAATTAATAAAAAAAAAAAAAGATCTTATTTCTGGCTTGGTGCCCAAGCTCAGTGGTTAGGGCGCCAGCCACATGTACTGGGGCTGGTAGGTTCAAACTTGGCCAGGGCCTGCTAATGACAACAATAACAGAAACAATAGCCAGGCATAGAGGCAGGCACCTGTAGTCCCAGCTACTTGAAAGGCTGAGGCAAGAGAATCGATCTCAAGCTGTGACGCCCCGGCACTCTACCAAAGGTGATATAGTGAGACTCTGTCTCAAAAAAAAAAAAAAAAATCTCATTCCTTTTTTTTTTTTTTTTTTTTTATTAAGGGCCACAAACTGTACCCCTGGGTAGAGTGCTGTGGCATTACAGCTCACAGCAACCTCCAGCTCCTGGGCTCAACAGAGTCTCCTGTCTCAGCCTCCCAAGTAGCTGGGACCACAGGCGCCCGCCACAACGCCCAGCTATTTTTTGGTTGCAGCCATCATTGTTGTTGGGTGAGCCCAGGCTGAATTTGAACCCGCCACCTTAGGTGTATGTAGCTGGTGCCTTAGCCACTTGAGCCACAGGCACCGAGCCAAAAAGTCTCATTTCTGATTTGCATAGAGAAAGATGACAGAGAAGGGGAAAGAATTATTACTATTGAGGAAGACTATTGAGGGAACCTATGGTTCTTGAATGTGAGGGCTTAATTTTCTCCCAGCTTCTTGTCAACCGAATAGCCTTTCTTACTCAGAACAAGTTTACCTTTCCTTTGCTATAAACATAGCTGTTTCTTATTTTTGTGTCCTGGGTTGGTGATGGAATAATTCTAGATAGTGGGTGCAAAGGTGTGTCACACATACAGCAACCTCCACATGTGGTAAAATGACACAAAACTATCCAGATATGTTGTACCAAAGTCAACTTTCTGGTTTTGACATTGTGCTATAGCTCAAAAAGATGTCACCATAGGGGAAATCGAAGGACACACAAGACTTCTTTGTTTTATTTTTGCAGCTTCCTAGCAATCTATAATTATTTCAAAATTTAAAAAATTTTTAAAGTGAAGCTTCTAAGTTTCACAGAGGAAAGCCCCAAACCCTGAAAGATCGGAGCATTTTTTTTCCAACACACCATAGCAGGGCAGGTGCCTGCATGAAAGAAGAGCATGTGGAGGAAGGGCACATGTCAGACTCAGCCACAAGAAACCTGCACTGCCTCCGACTTCCTTCTAAAATTAATGGCTACTTCAGCAATCGAGCACAGAGCCAAAGACATTTATTGCCTGTAATTGTAGAAGCCAAAGGAACCACTGGGAGCCGAAGTCCTAAATTTCCCCCTAAAAAGACTGGAACATCTTGAAAGAAAGCAGATTTGCCTGTGACCATCCTCCTGGCCAATGACAGTCTCCAGACACCTAAGCCAAAAAGTCCTTTCCATCACACCTGGCAACCCTTGGTGGCAAACTCCTAAAATTCTTCAAATGAAATCTAAAAACACAATTCATTAATCACAAATGCCACCTACTCAAAATTCTGGAATAGGGAATAATTTTTTCTTTTCTTTTTTCTTTTTTTTTTTTTTGAGAAAAAAGCTGTCCCCCTGGGGAGAGTGCTGTGGCATCACAGCTCACAGCAACCTCCAACTCCTGGGCTCAAGCGAGTCTCCTGCCTCAGCCTCCCAAGTAGCTGGGACCACAGGCACCTGCCACAACACCTGGCTATTTTTTGGTTGCAGCTGTCATTGTTATTTGGCAGGCCCAGGCTGGATTTGAACCCTCCACCTTAGGTGTATGTGGCTGGCACCTTAGCCACTTGAGCCACAGGCGCTGAGCCGGGAATAATTTTTTCCTATGTAATGTGGATAAAAGAAGCACTGCTAAAGAAATCCATAATACTTCTTCTTCTATGCTTTTCATAAAAATTAATTAAAACATGTGACCCCAAAGGCAATCAAAGCAACAACAAAAATAAATGGGACCTGATCAAATTAAGAAGCCTTTGCACTGGGGCGGCACCTGTGGCTCAAAGGAGTAGGACTTCAGCCCCATGTGCTGGAGGTGGCGGGTTCAAACCCCACCCTGCCCCATAACTCAAAAAAAAAAAAAAAAAAAAAAAAAAGTTTCTGCACAGTCCTGGACACTATTTAAAAAGTGACTAGACAACCCAAAGAATGGGAGGAAATATTTGTATGCTATACTTCTGATAAAGGATATTCAGCATCCACAAATAACTCAAAGAAATCAACAGGAAACAACCAAACAACTCCATTAAGGGGTGGGCAAAAGTCCTGAACATAAGCATTGCAAACGAAGATATACTGATGGCCAAGAAACTCATAAACAAAATGATGAATGTCTCTAATCATTAGGGAAATGCAAATCCGTTGATCTACAATGAGATATCACCCAACTCCAGTGAGAAATGGCTCATATTAAAGATTTTGGAAACAACAGATGCTGGCATAAATGCAGAGAGAAAGAAACTCTCATTATACTGTTGGTGGGACTCCAAACTGTTACAACCTCTATGGAAAGTTGTATGGAGATATCTCAAAGAACTTAAAGTGGACTTACCATTTAATCTAGCAGCCCCACTGCTGGCCATATACTCAGGACAAAAAGGTCATTTTATAAAAAGGACTCCCTTGCCAGGCGTTGTGGTGGGCGCCTGTGGTCCCAGCTACTTGGGAGGCTGAGGCAGGAGACTCGCTTGAGCCCAGGAGCTGGAGGTTGCTGTGAGCTGTAATGCCATGGCACTCTACCCAGGGGGACAGCTTGAGGCTCTGTCTAAAAAAAAAAAAAAAAAAAAAAGGACTCCTGCACTTGAATGTTTATAGCAGCATAATTCACAATTGCAAAGACGGGGAAACGCCCTAAGTGTCCACCAACACACAATTGGATTAATAAAATGTGGTGTATACATACCATGGCAGATATTAAAAAAAAATAAGGCAATCTAGTATCCTTTGTGACAACCTGGATGGAACTGGAAACCATTCTTCTAAGAGAAACATCACAAGAATGGAGAAACAAACATGGGTACTCAATACCAAATTGGAACTAATCAATCAACACCTAAGTGCACAGATGGAAGTAAAATCTCAGTGAAAATCAAGCTGGGGGGCGCAGGAAGAAGGGGAGGGGTAAATTCACATCTCTTGGATACAGTGCACACTGTCTGGGTAAAGGGCATATTTATAATTTTGACTCAATTTGTACAAAAACAAAGTACATAAACAAAACATGTATAGCCCCCAATATTCTGCAGTTTCAAAACATGAGAAAAAATAAAATCATACAAAAAAGGAAAAAATTAAAACTTTGGGGGGCAGGGAAATAATGCTAAAATCCACTATCCTGCGGTCATAACACTGCCTCTGAGGTTTCAGTGGGCATACTGTGTTATCTTACTATTATGTCCCACAGTCACAAAAAGCAGAGGTCTCCCAGGACAAGAGCCGGTGTTTATTTGTTTTAAACAATTTTATTGAGATATATAATTTACACACCATAAAATTAACCCATTTTGATGATTTTTTTTACTATAGTCAGAGTTGTGCAGCCATCACAATAATCTAATTTTAGAACATCTCCATCATCCCCAAAATAAACTTTGTGCCCAATAGCTGTCAATGCTTACTCCCGCCTCCTCTCTGCTTTAGGCAACCACTAATATACTTTCTGTCTCTATGGGTTTATCTATTCCAGATATTTCATATAAATAGAATCACAAAGTCTGTGTTTGTGTTTGTTTGTTTGTTTTTTGAGACAGAGCCTCCAGCTGTCGCCCAGGGTAGAGTGCTGTAGCATCACAGCTCACAGCAACCTCCAACTCCTAGGCTTAAGCAATTCTCTTGTCTCATCAGCCTCCCAAGTAGCTGAGACTACAGGCGCCCGCCACAATGCCCAGCCATTTTTTGTTTGTAGTTGTCATTGTTTGGCAGGCCTGGGCTGGATTTGAACCTGCCAGCTCTGGTGCATACAGCTGGTGCCTTAGTCGCTTGAGCTACAGGTGCCGAGCCTCTGTGTTCTTTGATATCTAGCTTCTTTCACTGGGCATACTGTTTCTGAGGTTCATTCACGGTACAGCAGATATCAGGGTTTCATTCCTTTCTACTGTCAAATGTTAATAGTATTTTATTATATGGATATACTGCATTTTGTTTATCCACTCACCAATTGAGAAAATATTCAAGTTGCTTCTTCTTTTTAGCTATGGAAAATATTGCTGCTTTGAACATTCACATAAGAAATCTTTGTGTGGGCTCAGTGCCCGTAGCACAATGGTTATGGCACCAGCCACATACACCAGGGATGGCGGGTTCGAATCCAGACCAGGCCAGTTAAACAACAATGACAACTGCAACAAAAAATAGCTGGGTGTTATAGTGGGTACCTGTAGTCCCAGCTACTTGGAAGGCTGAGGCAAGAGAGTTGCTTAAGCCCAGGAGTTTGAGGTTGCTGTGAGCTGTGATGGCACTCTACCAAAGGTGACAAAGTGAGACTCTGTCTCTTAAAAAAAAAAAAAAAACAACTTTGTGTGAACATATGCTTTCATTTATCCTTGATAGATACCTAGGAGTAGAATTTCTTGATCACATGGTAACTCTATGTATAATATTTTGAGGAACCGCCAAAAGTTTTATTTTGTTTTATTTTTACTTATTTATTTATTTTTATAGAGACAGAGTCTCACTTTATTGCCCTCTGTAGAGTGCCATGGCATCTCACAACTCACAGCACCTCCAACTCCTGGGCTTAGGCGATTCTCTTGCTTCAGTCTCCCAAGTAGATGGGACTACAGGTGCCCACCACAACACCTGGGTATTTTTTTGTTGCAGTTGGCTGGGGCTGGGTTTAAACCCACCACCCTCAGTGTATGGGGCTGGCGTCCTACCCACTGAGCCACAGGTGCTGCCCCCAAAAGTTTTGTTTTGATTAAATCTACTTTATTATTTTTTCTTCTATCACTGTGCTTTTGGGATTATTATTATTATTTATTTGTTTTTTGAGACAGTCTCACTTTGTTGCCCCCAGTAGAATACTCTGGCATCATAGCTTACAGCAACCTCAAACTCTTGGGCTCAAGCCATTCTGTTGCCTCAGCTTCCCAAGTACCTGGGACTATAGGTGCCTGCCACAACACCCGGCTATTTTTAGAGACAAGATCTCATCAAGCTGGTCTCAAACCTGTGAGCTCAGGCAATTCACCCGTCTTGGCCTACCAGAGTGCTGGGATTATAGGTGTGAGCCACTGAGCCCAGTCTTTTTGGCTTTTGGGGGGTATTTCTAAGAACTATCTATCTTATCTATTGCCTATCTTAAGATCTCAGATTATATACTATGTTTCATTCTAAAGTTCACCATTTTAGCTCTTACATTTAGTTCTGTGATCCATTTTTTTTTTTTTGAGACAGAGCCTCAAGCTGTCCCCCTGGATAGAGTGCTGTGGCATTACAGCTCACAGCAACCTCCAACTCCTGGGCTCAAGCGAGTCTCCTGCCTCCCAAGTAGCTGGGACCACAGGCGCCCGCCACAACGCCCAGCTATTTTTTTTTGGTTGCAGCCATCATTGTTGTTTGGCGGGTCTGGGCTGGGGATTCGAACCTGCCACCTTAGGTGTACGTGGCTGGCGCCTTAGCCTGTTGAGCTATAGGCGCCGAGCCCTGTGATCCATTTTTTGATTCTTTTTTTTTTTTTGGATACAGAGTCTCATTCTGTCGCCCTGGGGTTGAGTGGTGTCATATATCACAACCTCAAACTCTTGGGTTCAAGCAATCCTCTTGTCTCAGCCTCCTCAGTAACTGGAACTATAGACACCTGCTACCATGCCCAGCTAGTTTTTCTATTTTCAGTAGAGACCAGGTATCACTTTTGCTTAGGCTGGTCTGAAACTCCTAAGTTCAGGTGATGTACTGGCCTCGTAAGTACTCTCAGAGTGCTAGGATTACAAATGTGAGTCACTGCACATGGCCTTGAGTTTGCATATGGTGTGAAGTTGAGGTCTGTTAGGTTTAGAAATCCAGCTCTCCTGAGAGGGAGGACAAGGGCAGGGCCACCAGGCCCCCATCTCAGCACTGACCACCTTAATTCTGTCCCAAGTGATTGCTCACACCTGAGGAGAAGGGAACACCCTATCAATCTACCAGTGAGAAGTTCTCATGCCAACTGCAAAAGAATAGGGAAGACCCCCTAGCTTAGCAACAGGTACAACAGAGCCAAAAGGTGACCCTGATTGGCCTGAAGACTGATTATCATGTCATTGGCTTAAATCTACACGTGGGGCACACCCCGCACTGGGCTCTCAGAGAGGGTGACTGGAGATCCAGATGTGCAGTAAGACTCTGGTTCCAAGGTGACCTCTGAACTGAGATGTAGACTCAATCCAGGCAGTATAAAATAGAAGCTCAGGCCAAAACCCAGGCTACTTTCTATGGCAATGGGGTCCATTCACTGTCTATGGAAAAACATATCTTGCTTTGTTAGCACAGCTTTCTCTTCCTCAATAAACATCGTTTCACACTTGCCTTAGTTTGGGGTGTATGGCCATTTGTCGACCGAGAGCACTCCAAGAACCAAGAAGGCAGGCAGCTTCCTGAAACCTTGACATTTCAGGATGCAGTCTGTTGAAACCCAAATGGTCCAAATTCTCTCTTTTTGCATGTGAATGTCCAACTGTTACAGCACCGTTTTTGAAAAGACTTTTCTGCCATTGAGAAGCATCTTTGTCAAAAATCAATTGATTATAATGTAAGGGTTTATTTGTGGGCTCTTGATTTTATTTCATTGATATGTAGTTTAACCTTATGCCAATATAACATTGTCTTGATTATAATAGCTTTGTGTCAAGTTTTGAAATGGGGATGTGTAAGTCCTCAAGCTTTATTCTTTTTCAAAATTATTTTGGCTATTCTGGTTCCTTTGCATTTCCATAAGAATTTTAGCCAGTAGAGATTTTCATAGGATTTGCATTAAACTTACAAACCAGTTTGAGTTTTTTTGGCCATCATAACAATAATGTCATTCAATTTATAAACATAGGATATTCTGTAACTTATTTAGGTCTTCTTTATTTCAGCAGTGTTTTGTGATTTTAAATGTAGAAGCCTTGCACTTTTGCTAATTTGTTCCTAAGTATTTTAAACTTTTTGATGCCAATGTTAATGAAATGGGTTTCCTTTTTTCTTTTCTTTTTTTTTTTTTTTTTGAGACAGAGTCTCACTTTGTCGCCCTCAGTAGAATGCTGGGGCATCACAGCTCACAGCAACCTCAAACTCTTGGACTTAGGACATTCTCTTGCCTCAGCCTCCCGAGTAGCTGGGACTGTAGGTGCCCAGCACAACACCCAGCTATTTTTTTGTTGTAGTTGTCATGATTGCTTAGCAGGCCCAGGCTGGGTTTGAACCCTCCAGCTCTGGTATATGTGGACAGTCCCCTTACCACTGAGCTACGAGTGCCAAGCCTACATTCAAGTTGTTGTTTTTCTTTCTTTTTTTTTTTTTTTCAAAAGACAGAGTCTTACTTTATGGCCCTTGGTAGAGTGCTGTGACGTTACAGCTCACAGCAACCTGCAACTTCTGGGCTTAGGTGATTCTCCTGCCTCAGCCTCCCAAGTAACTGGGACCACAGATGCCTGCCACAATGCCCAGCTATTTTTTGTTGCAGTTTGGCTGGGGCTAGGTTTGAACCTGCCGCCCTCGGTATATGGGGCCAGTGCTCTGCCTACTGAGCCACAGGCACCATCCTGAAATGAGTTTATTTTTTTGAGACAGAGCCTCAAGCTGTCACCCCGGGTAGAGCGCTATGGCATCACAGCTCACAGCAATCTCCAACTCCTGGGCTCAAGCAATTCTCCTGCCTCCACCTCCCTAGTAGCTGGGATTACAGGCGTCCACAACACCTGGCTATTTTTTTGGTTGCAGCCATCATTGTTGTTTGGCAGGCCTGGGCTGGATTCGAACCTGCCAGCTCAGGTGTATGTGGCTAGCGCCTTAGCCATTGAGCCATAGGTGCCAAGCAGTTTTAAAGGTTGCTTTTATTTTTGGCTGGGGCTGGGTTTGAACCCACTACCTCCACTGGCATATGGGGCCAGTGTCCTACTCATTTCAGCCATAGGTGCTGCCCAACTGAAATGGGTTCTTAATGTTCTTTTTGAAGTGTTGTGAGTATATGGGAATACATTTGATTTTTATAACATTGATTTTGTGTACCGCAAGTTGGCTGAACTTATTTATTAGTTCTAGTAGTTCTATAGTGAATTATTCATGATATTTTATGCATAAGATCATGTTATCTAAAAGTAGAGTTTTACTTTCCTACTTTTTGTGCTAGATGTCTTTATGTTTTCTTGCCGTAACAACCTGGATAGAACTCCAGGACAATGTTGAGTAGAAGTAGAGAGAGTCAAGATTTTATCTTATTTCTGATTTTAAGGGAAAATTATATGGCCTTTCACCAGTAAGTATAATGGTAGGATTTCAATCAATCATAGGATTTTCAGAAATTTTCTTTATCATGTTGAAGAAGTTCTTTTCTATTCCTAGTTTCTTGAGGTTTTTGTTTTTTATTTTTTTCAAATCATGAATAGGTATTGGATTTTTTCAAATACGTTAATGTATCTATTCTAATGATCATGTGGTCTTTGTCTTTTTTTAAATAATGTATCATAGTAATAATACATTACTATAAAATAAAAATACATTGATTTTCAGCTGTTAAACCAACCTTGTATTCTTGGGATAAATCTCATTAAGTTAGGACATAGAATTCTTTTTATATATTGCTAATATTTTGTTAAGGGTGTTTTTGTATCTAAATACTTGAGAGATGTTGGTCTGTAGTTTTCTTTTCTTGTAATGTCTTTGTCTAGTTTTCCCATCAGGTAATACTGCCTCATAAAGTCAGTTGGGAAGCTTTCCTTCCTCCCTTATATTATGAAAAAATTGTGATAGATTTGCAAGGCGTTTTTGTTAAATGTTGGTTAGAATTCTTCACTGACATATCTGGGCTCAGACTTTTCCTTGCAGGAAGATTTTAAATTATTAATATTTTTACTTGTTACAGATCTATTCATATTTCTAGTTCTTCTCAAGTCAGTTTCAGTATGTCTTTTGAGAAACTTATTTCATGCAAGTTGACTAATGTGTTGACATACAGTTATTCACAGTATTCCTTTATATAATCTTTGTTATTTCTGTAAATTTGGTAGTGACATCCACTCCTTCATTCCTGATTTCAATAATTTGTCTTCACTTTTTTTTTCTTGGTCACTGTGGTTAAAGTTTGTCAATTTGTTGATATTTTCAAAGAATGAAATTATCATTTTTATCAATTTATTCCATTGTTTTTCTGTTTCCAATTTTATTTATTTCTCTTCCATTCATTATTTACTTCTAATTCTTTTGGTTTTTATTTGCTCTTCTTTTTTTACTTTATAAAGGTATAAAGTCAAGTTACTAATCTGAGATCTTTCCTAACATAGCTCTGCTTTGATTGCATGTCATAAATTTTGGTATATTTCATTTTCATTCATCTCAAAGAATTTTCTTTTTTCTTTTTTTTTTTTTTTTTTTTTTTGAGACAGAGCCTCAAGCTGTCCCCCTGGGTAGAGGGCTGTGGCATTACAGCTCACAGCAACCTCCAACTCCTGGGCTCTAGCGAGTCTCTTGCCTCAGCCTCCCAAGTAGCTGGGACCACAGGCGCCCGCCACAACGCCCGGCTATTGTTGTTTGGCGGGTCCGTCATTGTTGTTTGGCGGGTCCAGGCTGGGGATTCGAACCCACCACCTTAGGTGTACGTGGCTGGCGCCTTAGCCGGTTGAGCTATAGGCGCCGAGCCCGAATTTTCTATTTTCTATTAGGAGTTCTTTTTAGCACATTGGTAATACAGTGTGTCATTTAATTTTCACATATCTGTGATTTCCAAAATATTTCTTATGTTTTTGCTCTGGTCTGAGAACATACTTTGTATGATTTCAATTCTTATATATATACACACATATGTATATTCATATATATGTGTGTGTGTATATTTTTTGAGACAGAGTCTCACTTTGTCACCCTCGATAGAGTGCCATGGTGTTATACCTCACAGCAACCTCAAACTCTTGGACTCAAGTTACCCTCTTGCCTCAGCCTCCCGGGTAGCTGGGATTTCAGGGACCCACTATGCCTGGCTAGTTTTAGAAATGGTGTCTCACTCTGGCTCAGGCTGGGTATTTATTTTTTTAGACAAGGTCTCACTCTGTCATCCAGAATAGATGATAGTGGCATCACCATAGCACACTGGCACCTTAAACTGCTGGACTCAAGCATGTCCTCTGTCTCAGCCTCCTGAATAGCGGAGACTACTGGCACTTGCCACCATGCCTGAATATGTTTTGTGTTTTGTTTGGAGATAGGGTCTTGCTATGTTTCTCAGGCTGATCCGGAACTCCTGGTCTCAAGTAATTCTCCTGGGTGAGACCTCTAAAGTTTTAGGATTACAAGTGTGAGCCACCACACCTAGCTTTCTTTTAAACTTTTTGAGACTTATCCTGGAGAATGTTCCGTGTGCATTTGAGAAGATGTTGATTCTGCTATTGTTACCAGACTGTTCCACAGATGTTAGTTGATCTAATTCAGGTGTCCTCAAAATACAGCCCGCGGGCCACATGCAGCCCACCAAGGACATTTATCCAGCCCACCAGGTGTTTTTGCTGTCGCTGCCTGTCCTTTTAAACTATAGTCCCGTCCTCCAATGGTCTGAGGGACAGTGAACTGCCCCCTGTTTAAAAAGTTTGAGGACCCCTGGATTAGTCGGCAGTATTGTTCAATTGTTCTGCATTCTTGCTACTTTTCTTTCTGAGTTTTATCCAGTTTTGAGAGTAGGGTATTGAAGTCTATAACTATTGTGGTTAAATTTTCTATTTCTCCTTTTAATCACCTTCTGTTTACTTTAACTGTAACCCTGAAGTGATCTTTACAAATAAAAGCAGGTTTATGTCACTCGTCTTCAAAACCCTTCACCACCTTCTCAGCTCACTCAGAGTCAAACCCAAAGTAGCACAGAGTGTGCCCCATCACCTCATACCGTACTCCAAGTGCTCCTCCTGCTTCTGTGGCCCAGCCATTGCCTGCCCCCAAGTCATCAGACACTTTGCCCGCAGGATCTCTGCATATCTTCTCTTTCTTTGAAATGCTCTTCTCTCCGACGCTTGCATGGCTCCCTACCTCACTTTCTTCACATCTTTGCTCAAATGCCCATCTCAGTGAGCTCTTCTCTGACCGCTCTATTTTAAATTGTAATGTCTCTTCATTTCTCCTTTCTTTTTTTCTCCATAGCATTTGTCTCCATCTGCCATAATGTAATATTTCAAATATAATCATGTAAAGGTATTATTTATTACCCATCTTTTCTCACTAGAATGTAAACTTCAAGAGCATAGGGATTTCCTGGATGGAGTTGAAATACATCCTTCTTACTAAAGTATCTCAAGAATGGAAAATTAAATATCCAATGTACTCCATACCAATATGAAATCAATATACAAACAAGTACATGCTCATAAGAACAATAAAACACTATATAGTCCAGTTCAGGAATACAGGGAAGCGGGAGGGGAGAGAATGTTTGGCAGGAGGGAGGGCGCGAGGAGGGATCTCACCTAATGTGCACATGGTGAGAGTGTATAACACTCCCCCTGGGTGGGGGCTTTTCTTCAAATGGAACTTTATCCTAGAAGTGAGAACACTGTAATCTAAAAATTGTACCCTCATATTAATTTTAAAACATAAAAAATAACTCAAAAAAAAAGAGCATAAGGATGTTTTATTCCCATGTATCTCCAGCACAGTGCCTGATGCAGTAGGTGACCAAGAAATGTCACCTTCATGAATAAACAAATGCCCTGAGCCCTGCTTGAGGAAACCAGTAGGCTGGGCAGCAGACCAGATTCAATGGACCTACACACTAATTCCTCCTATCACTATATGACTCTGCTACTGGGAATAATAATATTCTTTTTTCTTTTTTTTTTTTTTTTTAAGAGACAGAGTCTCACTTTGTCATCTTAGGTAGAGTGCCGTGGCATCACAGCTCACAGAAACCTCCTAAGCTCTTGGGCTTAGGCAATTCTCTTGCCTCAGCCTCCCGAGTAGCTGGGATAACAGGCACCCACCACAATGCCCAGCTATTTTTTTGTTGCAGTTTGACCAGGGCAGGTTTGAACCCGCCATCCTTGGTATATGTGGCCAGCGCCCTAATCACTGAGCCAGAGGTGCCGCCAGAATAATATTTTCTTAAATTGCTGTTATTGCTATTAAAATTACCTGTGCTAACACTGATCCAGTTGGGCCAGTTTGTTTTTTCTTTCCATTTCCATCCTTCTTCACTCTTTTTAGCCATTTTTGATCATTAAGCACTGGATATAAAGTGGTAAGCCTATAATGACAGTCCTTACCCTTATGAAATTTAGATTACAATTTCTGAAATTCACTGTGCCAATGTTATCAGGACACTGCCCCTAGAGTTTCCCTACCCAATTTTCTTCCCAGTTTTAAAAATCTTCTCCTAAATTAAATAAAATTAAATAGCAAATGATTTAAATTAGACCTTGCCAATCTTATGTACATAAAACAGATTCCAAGTATAGCCAGCTCCACATATCTCCAGGTTCCATATCTGTGGATTTAATCAAAGTTGGGTGGAAAATATCTAGAAAAAATGATTTAAAAAAAAAAAAAGCAAGACAATGATAAAAAATAATTTGTGGATCACTATGAAGGTTTTGAGACAGACTGTATTATGGTCCATTATTTCACTTCCAAGAAACACAGTCCAAGTGATGGACTGGGCCCTTGTTCTGAAGCTGTTTCGGTCTTGGGATCCTTTCTGATTCACTCGTGCAAGTTTCAACTCCCTCAGCTTGTCATTGTTGCTTGGAGGGCTTCATTTGTTTCTGTCTGGATGGATTTTATGTTTCTTGATTTTTGTGTATTTAAAAATTTTTTATAATGACCCATACAAATGAAAGCATAGCAACTATTTACGTGGTGTTTACATTACATTAGGTATTACAAGTAATGTAGAGATGACTTAAAGTACATGAAGAATGAATGTGTTTAGGTTACACTATGTGATTTTGTATAAAGGGCTTGAGCATCTGCAGATTTTGGTATCCGTGGTGGCCCTGGAACCAATCCCCCCCTCATAGACCTAGGAGAAGTATACTGCAGAAATCAAATGTTAAGCATCACCAAGTATTTGAAAACAAGTTTGAAAAAAAGTAGTTGGCAGTAGAATTACATCTATAGAATTTGAAAGCTCAGTGCAAATCAACAGCATTAAACTAATGTCTGACAAATGTTCTTCACATTGCATTTTATGCTTCAGCTACCAATCGCAGTGCTAAAACTTTTAAAAGCATTTTATAGCAACTATTTTGCAGTAATGTTTTTATGGCATTGTGGTTCATTATGACAGTTAATGTATTGTCAGTTTTTGAAAAATTTTTCTATTTCCAAAATTCCTGGCATGCATGAAACTTTAGCCAGAGTAATTTTTCTAATGGCTAAAAAGGTTCTTCAATCATTTGTCAGTAAGTTTTGTAGTGAAAATATTTCAACCACAAATTCTTCTTATTCCATCAGAGAACAGCCATGTACCTGAATAATAGCTGAGAAACAGAGGAAGGACACCGGACTGGTCAGCAGAATTTTAAAAATCTACTCATTGGACAAAAGCCTAATTGCTCACCTATTTCATTTGACAACCAGAAAAACTATTTTGAGAAAATTTGTGTGGGTTTCTTATTTAAAGTAGCCCTGAGATAAATTTTAAGAAGCATAACCAAATGCCAGTTCCTTCTCCGATCTTCCCACAAAATTTGACCTGGCTGATTTACAAGCCGTTTCACCAGCAATCTAAGGACGTGACAGAATATCAGTGAAGCAAAATCAGCATAATTACGGGACAAATTAAATAATCCAAGACCCTCAGTTTGAAACAATTCAGCAAAATTGTAGTATGACTCATCCAGAATTCACAGAGGAAAATAGGAATAATCCCATGAGTCCACGTTCCTGGAAAACTTGGCAGAAGCAAGATCACTATGGGAACGTGCATATTTTGGTCTGGGACTCACCCAGATAGCATAATAGGTAAAGTTTGCTAAAAAAGAAGATTACTTCAGGGACTTCAGTGACATCCCTGGTTTTCCTTTGCAACAGTTAAAGCATAACCAGCAGCAGCAGAAGTGATGGACTAGGCCCTTGTTCTGAAGCTGTTTTGGTTTTGGGATCTTGTTACCTCTTTTTTTTTTTTTTTTGAGACAAAGCCTCAAGCTGTCCCCCTGGGTAGAGTGCTATGGCATCACAGCTCACAGCAACCTCCAATTCCTGGGCTCCAGCAAGTCTCCTGCCTCAGCCTCCCAAGTAGCTGGGACTACAGGCGCCCACCACAATGCCCGGCTATTTTTTGGTTGCAGCCATTATTGTTGTTTGGCGGGCCCAGGCTGGATTCGAACCCGCCACCTTAGGTGTATGTGGCTGGCACCTTAGCTGCTTGAGCCACAGGCGCTGAGCCGATCCCTTTACCTCTTAAAAATTATTAAGCATCAATAAAACATTGTGTGGGTGTTAGCTATCAATATTTATCAGATTTAAAGGTAACATGAAGAATTTTTAGAAATATTCACTAATTGGCTCAGCACCTTAGCTCAGTGGTTAGGTCTCCAGCCACATACATCAAGGCTGGCGGGTTTGAATAATGACAACTGCAACAAAAAAATAGCCAGGCATTGTGGCAGGCGCCTATAGTCCCAGCTATTTGGGAGGCGGAGGTAAGAGAATCACTTGAGCCCAACAGTTGGAGGTTAAGCTATGATACCATTGGCATTCTACCAAGGGTGACAAAGTGAGACTGTCAAAAAAAAAAAAATCTATTGGTCTATTTTATACTTCAAATAGATATTTTCCCACTTATTATTTTATAGTACTTACGTATTGGTCATTTGGAAAATATGGTGTAACCTATTATGCAAATCACCCAAACATTGACACATTTCCTTATCCAAAATAAAACAAAACACATTTGTTACTATCACCACTGATCTCATCAAAAGTATCTAAGTTTTAGGGAGCTGTCAAGCTCAAAGTGGTGAATATAAGTCGTCCAAAGTTTTAATTTTCACTTAAAAGCTTAAATTTTTTCTGGGAGGCCAAGGTAGGAGGATCCCTTGAGTTCAGGAGCTTGAGACCAGGCTGAACAAGAGCAAGACTGCACTTCTACTGCAAACAGAAAAATTAGCATGGCATTGTGTTAGGCACCTGTAGTCCCAGCTATTTGGAAGGCTCAGGCAAGAGGAGCGCCTGAACCCAAGAGTTTGAAAATGCTGTTAAGTTAGGCTGAGGTCATGGCACTCCAGCCTAGGCAACAGAGTGAGACTGTCTCAAAAAAAAAAAAAGCTACATTTTCATTGGCAACAAACTTTCAGTTGTTCTTACTGAAGTGGCAGTCCAGTTTAATTCATTTTTACCTAAGCCTGAATAACCATCGTTTGTTGATCTTTCAAGTCAAAAGTGTTTAATGTAATAAGATGAGGGTTAGCTCAGCTATCAGCTCAAACAATAGCAAGGTGCTTTTCCTCCAGGCATCCAGCAAACTGATAGGGAAGTCAAAGTGTCGTATGCACACTTCCCACTTTGCCACACGTTAAACATTAAAAAGGTACATACTCAAGAGTGGAGATTAAAGGAGTATGTCTTAGAATGATTATGAAAACTGTTTCGATCTCCCCTATACCTACCAAGAGTCTCAGAGACACCCAGGGCTCCACAGACCACTTAAGAACACCTGGTCCAGGAGAAGAGATGTTGCAGAGGAGAAAGAGAGAGACGATACTCTTTGGAACTACCAGGTGCCAGGTACTGGGCAAAACAGAAAAGATGTTCTACATTCATTAACGTACTTGGTATTATAAATCCAAGCCCCTTTGGGATTTTTGCCTCCATTTTAAAGGCCAAGCAACAGAGGCTTAGGCGGGGTGCAGTGGCTGACGCCTATAAGTCTTGCACTCTGGGAAGCCAAGGCCAAAGCGAGTGGATGGTTTGAGGTTGGGAGTTCGGACCAGCCTGAGTGAGAGCAAGACCTTTGTCTCTTAAAAAAAAATAAAATAAAATACCTGGCTCTGTGCCCATAGCTTAGTGGTTAGGACACAGGCCACGTTCACCAAGGCTGGCTGGTGGGGTCTGCCAAACAGGACAACTACAACAACAATAAAAAATAGCCAGGCATTATGGCAGGCACCTGTAATCCCAGCTACCTGGGAAGCCGAGGCAAGACGTTTGCCTAAGCCCAGGAGTTGAGGTTGCCGTGAGCTGTGATGCCATGGCATTCTTCTCAGGGTGACAGAGTGAGTCTCTGTCTCAAAAAGAAAACAAAAAAATAAGAAACAGAAGCAAAGGCTTGGCACCTGTGGCTCAAGTGGCTAAGGCACCAGCCACATACACCTAAGGTGGTGGGTTTGAAGCCCGGCCCACCAAACAGCAATGACGGCTGCAACCAAAAAATAGCCAGGCATTATGGCAGGCGCCTGTGGTCCCAGCTACTTGGGAGGCTGAGACACTAGACTCTCTTGAGCCCAGGAGTTGGAGGTTGCTGTGAGTTGTGATGCCACAGCACTCTCTACCCAAGGGGACAGCTTGAGGCTTTGTCTCAAAAAAAAAAAAAAAGAAGCAAAGAGGAAGTAACATAACAGAGAATCAGAAGCTAGTCTGTCTGGCTCCAAAACTCTGTTTTCCCCAGGGTGGAGAAAGTTATCTTCCTTCTTACTAGCTTTGATAAAAAGACTCCTTTCTCCCAGAGAACCCTCATACAAGCCATATTCGCCACACTATCTCCTAGCCATTTCAATTCTGTACAGGCCCTTGCCTCTTTGAGAAAAAGTACTTTTCCTGCCAGATTTCTAAGTTAGAGGTAACAAAAATACAACACGTAGAAGTGCTTTGCTTTCTAGGCAGCAAATTGGGTATCAATAAATCTTTAATTTTCAGTGAGCCTGAAATTAGCCTTAGAACTTTTCAACTCAGGGGTGGGTAGCCATAATCAATAACCAATCAAGGCCAATAATAGAAGTTTGATGCGTCTGTCAGCCTTTTTTTCAATCATGAAGCAAGTGAGTAGGGTTAGAGGTTGAATCTCTTCATTTCTTCTTTACAAATATAGTACATAGCTCCAAGTGATGATGTGGCCTGGAAAAATTAACATAATTATTAAACCCAAACATTGTTGACCTCTTTGCCTACTTGCCTTGGCAATGGAGGCCTGATCACTATCTGTGGCAAAGCGATCTTGCTTTGTAATCTTTCCTACCTTGTAATCCTTTTTCTTCCTAACACCTGGCTATTTTTTTGTTGCACTTGTCATTGCTTTTTAGCTGGCTGGAGCTGGGTTCGAACTAGTCTGCATGTGGCCTGCATTGTAACCACTGTATCACCGGTGCCAAGCCGTCCTCAATAAAATTTATTTCATGCTTGCCTTAAAAAATAAACATGAACATTTTTAGCTGGGCGTGGTGGCTCACCCCTGTAATCCCAATACTCTGGAAGCTCCAGGCGGGTGGATTGCTTGAGCTCAGGAGTTGGACACCAACCTGAGCAAGAGCGAGACCCTGTGTCTAAAAAACAGGTGTTGTGGCGGGCGCCTGTAGTCCCAGCTACTTGGGAGGCTGAGGCAAGAGAATTGCTTGAGCCCAAGAGTTTGAGGTTGCTGTGAGCTGTGACTCCATGGCACTCTCCCCAGGGTGACAAACTGAGACTCTGTCTCAAAAAAATAAAAAGATAAAAAACATGAACATTGTTAACTCCAAGTGACCAACTGTTCTTGAATTTATCACACTTGCTAAGATTCTCCTAGGTGCTTCCCACCTACTTCAAAGGCCTACATTGTATCTTGGCCCATACTTCCAAATTATGCTTTACTCCCTAAACATAATGGCCTCCCTAAACCACTGCAATGACTTCTCCAACTGTCCTTATCGCTTCAACACATTTCTCATCTGAATATTTCTGGTATTCGATTAGGTTCTGCCTCAGGTAGCACTGGCCTTACATTCTAAGTGGAAGACAGTTTCAAAGCCAAAACAAAAAAGTAGGATTTGGGAACAGAAAAATGTAGACAATGAGGTGCTAAGATTTGATTTGAATGTCAGAGCACATGGTTACAAACCTATTTATGCCTCCTGTTTTCAGGTGGAGAATCAGATTTTGGAAGAGAACAATCTTTGCCTTTCTCAGTTAAAAAATATATGTTGTTTTGTTCATTCTGCTGCTTCTCAGAATCTCAGATGAAAGTTTGATAGAAAAAAAGATTAATTATTTTATATAATTATTCTTCATGAAACGTTTTTCAATTATTCATGGTATTTCTACCCCTCATTACTTTAGCTGTCATTACAGTGACATTTTTCCAGAGACAAGAATTCTCATTATAAACTAGAAACTCCTATCAGTTCTTACTTGAAATCATTCTCCTGACAATCTGCCAGGACAAAGGGCACATCATAAATGAGAGGTGAGACTCTCGAACGGGGTGCCCAACTAGACCCTAACACCTAGCTTGGAAAAATTTGTCCCCCTGAACTTAAACTGCCAATGTCTTCTGAATGTCAAAATAAAACAACCCCTTCATAAGAGAAAACACAAAATACAAATACAGAAGGACTGAGCATGGTAGCTCATGCCTGTGATCCTAGCACTCCGAGAGGCCCAAGCAGGAGGATCTCTTCAGGTCAGTTCAAGACCAGCCTGAGCAAGAGTGAGACCCCATCTCTACAAAAAAATAGAAAAATTGGCCAGGTGTGTGGTGGTGCATGTCTGTAGTCCCAGCTATTCAGGAGGCTGAGGCAGGAGGACTGTTTGAGCCCAGGACTTAGTGGTTGCAGTGAGCTATGGTGATGTCACCACACTCCACTGGACTAGGTGAAAGAGCAAGACCCTGTCTCAAAAAAAAAAAAAAAAAATAAGAGGCTTGGCGTCTGTAGCTCAGCAGCTAGGCACCAGCCACATACCCTGGAGCTGGTGGGTTCAAATCCAGCCCGGACCTGCCAAACAACAATGACAACTACAACCAAAATTGACAAAACTGCCAAACAACAATGACAACTACAACCAGGCGTTGTGGCGGGCACCTATAGTCCCAGCTACTCAAGAGGCTGAGGCAAGAGAATTACTTAAGCCCAAGAGTTTGAGGTTGCTATCAGCTGTGGTCTCAAAAAAAAAAAAAAAAAAAAAAAAGACATACAGGGATGTACATTTAGGTTAATAATCTAAAGTTGTGTTTTATTTACAGTATTTTACTCAAGCCTAGCACAGAGTTATAAATGTCCTTCATGTTAATGAGCTGCGTTATTTGTTAAACTTATCCTTTTTTTTTGAGACAGAGTCTCATTTTGTAACCCTCGGTAGAGTGTTGCAGCATCAAAGCTCATAGCAACCTCAAAACTCTTGGGTTCAAAAGATCTTCTTGCCTCAGCCTCCTGAGTAGATAGGACTACAGGTCCCTGACACAACACCCTGCGATTTTTTTAGAGATGCAGTCTCACTCTTGCTCAGGCTGCTCTCAAACTCCTGAGCTCAGGCCTTGGCCTCCCAGAGTGCACTGCACCCTGCCTATTAACCTTATTTTCTAAAACAACTGGATAACTTTCATGTCTACAAGTTCTTGGAGTTGTTATCTATTTCTATGCCTTTGCACAAGCTGTTCTGTCTGCCTAAAATGCCCTTATTATTTGTATTCTGGTCGAAGTGCTACTTTTCCAAGTAGTTAAACCTCCTCTGTTGACACTTCCTTTTTCGTTCAGAGGTTTTTCTCTCTTCCCACTGCCTTCCTCCAATCTAGGTGCTGTGATTTCCTCCACAGAGCTCCCTTTCCAGAGTTCTGCTATGTTGCCCTTGGAAGAGCGCCATGGCGTCAGAGCTCACTGAGCAGACTCAGTGCTATTACACCACTTGGAATATGATAATGGGCTCACCTTTCTCTGCCACCAGACTCTATGGATTCCTTGAGGGCAAGGATAATGTTTTATTCATCAATATAGTCTCATCACTTAATATAGCGCCTGATTTAATCTAGATACTCATAAATATTGAATGAATTTTGAATTTTCCTACTTTTTCCGTTTACTTCATACTTCTTTCAAAGTTTTAATCCTTTTTTAATTCTCTTTACATTAACGATCTCAGACTAGAGACAAATTGACCATTAGAGATTCAAGAAACCACTTTGGTTTTCAGATCTGTACACCACAGTAAGAACCTTCCCCATCCACCTTTCCAGCTTTACTTCTCACTGTTCTTGCCTTGCACTAGCAACACCATGCTGCTTGTGCTAACCTGCACATACCACATTGTTTCGACTTAGAATGCTCTCTGGATGGCCTTCATCTAACTCCTACACAATTTTTTTTTTTTTTTGACACAGAATCTCACTACGTTGCCCTTGGTAGAGTGCCAGGGCATCACAGTTCATAGAACCTCCAACTCTTGGGCTTAAGCCATTCTCTTGCCTCAGCCTTCCAAGTAGCTGCGACTACAGGCGCCAGCCACAATGTCTGGCTATTTTTTTTTTTTTTTTTTTTTGCAGTTTTTGGCTGGGGCTGGGTTTGAACCCGCTACCTCTGGCATATGGGGCCGGCGCTCTACTCCTTTGGGCCACAGATACCACCCCCAGCTATTTTGAACCTGCCACCCTGGATGTAAGTGACTGGCACCCTACCCACTGAGCTATAAGTGCCTGCCCTCTACTCATGTTTTAATTGCTTAATCTTCACTTCTTTTATTTTATTTTTTTTGAGACAGAGACTCAAGCTGTCACCTTGGGTAGAGAACCGTGGCATCACATCTCACAGCAACCTCCAACTCCTGGGCTCAAGCGATTCTCCTGCCTCCACCTCCCAAGTAGCTGGGAGTACAGGTGCCCGCCACAACGCCCGGCTGTTTTTTTTTGTTTTGGTTGCAGCTGTCATTGTTGTTTGGCAGGTCTGGGCTGGATTTGAACCCACCAGCTCAGGTGTATGTGGCTGGCGCCTTAGCCGGTTGAGCCATAGGTGCCGAGCCAATCTTCACTTCTTTTAGAAAGCCTCTTCCAGGAAGCAAGGAAATGAGAAAAAGATTGAGCTATTCAAGAAAAGGAACGGCAAGCATCAAGATGCTGTGGGGGGAAAGAGCTCAAAGTGTTTATGACACTGAAGGTGGCAGTGGGAACACAAGGATGTGAGGAAGGGGGAGGCACCTGGTGAACTTAAAGAGATAAGCAAGAACTAGTTTAAGTAGGACTTTATAAGTCAAGGTAAGGAGTTTAGATTTTATTCTAAGAGCCACAGAAAGCTTGTGGAGGCCTTTAAGCAAGCTTGTGATATAATCAGGTTTATATATATATATATATATTTTTTTTTTTTTTGAGACAGACTCTTACTCTGTCAGCCTGCATACAGTACCATTGTTTCACAGCTCACAGCAACCTCATACTCTTAGGCTCAAGTGATCCTCTTACCTCAGCCTCCCAAACAGCTGGAACTACAGGCACCCACCATAAGGCCCGGCTAGTTATTTCTACTTTTAGTAGAGACTGGGTCTGCCTCTTGTTCACACTGGTCTTGAACTAAGCTCAGTCAATCCACCCACCTCAGCCTCCCAAAGTGGTAGGATCACAGGTGTGAGCCACCACGCCCTGCTCAGGTTTACATTTTTTTTGTAGAGACAGATTCTCACTTTATTGCCCTCAGTAGAGTGCCGCAGTGTCACACAGCTCACAGAAACCTCCAACTCCTGGGCTAGGCGATTCTCTTGCCTCAGTCTCCCAAGTAGCTGGGACTACAGGTGCCCGCCACAATGTCTGGCTATTTTTATTGTTGTAGTTGTCATTGTTGTTAGGCTGGCCCAGGCTGGGTTTGAACCCATCAGCCTCAGTGTATGTGGCCAGTGCCATAACCACTGTGCTATGGGTGTCGAGTCCAGGTTTACACTTCTAAATGATCACTCTGGCAACCTGAGGAAGAGCAAGACCCCGTCTCTACAAAAAATAGAAAAACTTAGCTGGGCATGGTGGTGCATGCCTGTAGTCCCAGCCACTTGAGAGGCTGCAGCAGGAGGATCACTTGAGCCTAGGAGTATGAGGTTGCTGTGATCATGCCACTGCACTCTGTCCTAGGTGATACAGCAAGACCCTGTCTCATGAAAAAAAAAATCATTCTGGCTACTATGTAGAAAATAGATAAGAGTAGGGACAGGAAAGGAAAAAAGTGACCATAAAGGTGCCATTGCTGTAGCTCAGAATGAGGGATGTCAGTGTGGTGGCCACAGAATTGGAAAGAGGTTAGGCCCCCTGGAGATGTTTTACAAGTAAAACTAGAACAAAACTTGCTAATAAATTCAATACAAAGAGGATAATGGAAAACGCAAAGATGAATTCAAGGTTTCTTTCTTATGCAGTTTATTGACATGGGAAATACTAGAGCAGAAACATATATCAAGGTGGAAATCAAAAGTCTTTTTTTTTGAGACAGAGCTTCAAGCTGTTGCACTCGGTAGAGTGCTACGGCATCACAGCTCACAGCAACCTCCAACTCCTGGACTCAAGCAAGTCTCCTGTCTCTGCCTCCCAAGTAGCTGGGACAACAGGTACCCGCCACAATGCCCGGCTATTTTTTGTTCGCAGCCATCATTGTTGTTTAGTGGGCCGGGCTGGATTCAAACCTACCAGCTCAGGTGTATGTGGCTGGTGCCTTAGCTGCTTGAGCCACAGGCGCTGAGCCGAAATCAAAAGTTTTATTCTAAACATGTTAACTTTGAGATGGTAAAGGGTACCCAAGAATAGAAATCAAGTTAAATAAATCAAAGTTTTGAGCAAAGGCTGGAATTAAAGACAAAAATCTCACATTAGGCAGTACAGAGATGAAATTTTAAATTATGGGAGTAAATGAAGTTACCTATATAGCATAGAAAGAGAAGACCAGGGAACCTAGTTCAAAGACCCAAAGAAACTTACTCTTTACAGAATAAAGAGAGGAAGGAAAAATCAGTAAAACAAGACTGTGGAGTGGTTAAGGGTAGTGTTTCAAAGAGAAGGAAATGGCCAACAGAGCCCAGTGCTTCTGACAGATCAAGAAAGACAAGAATTTTTTTTTTTTTTTTTTTTGGAGACAGAGTCTCACTATGTTGTCCTGGGTAGAGTATCATGGCATCACAGTTCATAGAAACCTCAAACTTTTAGGCTCAAGTGATCCTCTTGCCTCAGCCTCCCAAGTCACTGGGTCTACAGGTGCCCACCACGATGCTTGGCTATATTTTGTTGCAGTTGTCATTGTTGTATAGCTGGCCTGGGTGGTTTCAAACCCATCAGCCTTGATGTATGTGGCTGGCGCCCGTAACCACTGTGTTATGGGCACCAAGCCAAAGACAAGAATTTTTGTTACATGAGTATAAAAAAGCAAGGAAGGGAAGGAGGAGAGGGAGATATAAGAATAGAAAAAGTCTTTTACTTTTGGCAACATGGAAGCAATTGACACCTTGGTAAGAGCAGTTTTAGTGGTGTGACTAGAATTCAGATTATACTGAAAACAGAAGGGGAGATGAGCAGGATAGTGTTAATCATATACGTGCATATTTGGTTAAACCATACGGCACTGCTGAAATCTGACAGCTTTTGATGTACAAAACCAGTAATTTCTTTTTAGTAACACACAAAAACAATGAAAATACAGAGCAGTAGTTGGAACAGAATATGAGGTCAAGCACAGCCAGAGAGAAGTACTGTGGGTTTTCAGTGGAAAGACCAGAACACGTTTGTGCTGAAAAAAAGTGAGGCAGTCATTAGCTACGAGAAAGGTGGGGAGAAGAGATGGGAGATCTGATAATCAAAGGAGTCACATAAAATAATCTTTAAAGAGAAGAAGTTAGGGCACTGGCCACATACAGCCTGCTAAACAATGATAACAATAGCTGCATGTTGTGGTAGGCGCCTATAGTCCCAGTTACTTGGGAGGCTGAGGTAAAAGAATCACTTAAGCCCAAGAGTTTGAGGTTGCTGTGAGCTGTAACGCCACAGCACTCTACCCAAGGCCACATAGTGAGACTCTGTCTCCAAAAATAATAATAATAATAATAGGTTAGCATAATAACTCTGGAACCACAGTGAGGATGCTTAACACTGGAGTTATCCCTTGATACATGTAGGGGATTCTAGCTCCCTCATATACCAGAATCTTTGCACATTTGAGGCCTGCAGTGGGCTCTGTGAAACCTCACATGTGAAGAGTAAGCTGTCCTCCACAGCATAGTTTCACATACCCAAATACTTTATTTTCCATCTGCATGTAAATGGACCCACACAGTTCAAACCTGTTGTTCAAGAGTCTAGCTATACTGAGCACCCATTTGAGAATGACTGATCATGAATACATCATGGGTTAGAAACTTGAATGCCTACAGGAGCCATGTAGGTAAATGAAAGGTAGCAAGCTGAGTGGCCAAGGAACTCAAGAATACATGCCCCATCTAAAGGGTAGCCACTGGATTATTATCAAGACTGTCAGGCATAGGGGCTCACACCTAGCACTTTGGGAGGCCCAGCCAAGAGTTCCAGACCAGCCTGTGTAACACAGTCAAAAATTACTCCTAACTATTTGGGAGGGTGAAGGGGGGAGTCCAAGAGTTTGAGATTACATTGAGCAATGATCAGGCCACTGCACTCCAGTCCAGGTGACAGAGCAAGATCCTGGCTCTTAAATTAATAAATAAGACCAATAACCCTATGTTGCCTGATCTGATTTTTCAAGAGAAGCCAGAAATTTTGATTTTTAAAAAATGTAATATGCATTTATATGCCTTCTCTTACAAAACACTCTAGAGACTGAAGAAAACATGTCTGAGTACAAAAAATATAGCCCAAGGATGAATAGTTTGTGATTTGTAGTCATACTAGTTGGTCTGTTTACAAGATTTTCTTCAACAATGCTCAGTTATAGAGGTATTGTCATGGGGACAATGAATGGTTGCCTTCATCCATATTTGTGTATGTGCTAAGAGAGAGCTAGGAAAGAAAAATGACTTGAGGTAGTGGAAAGGAGTGGCTGTAATGATGAAGTATAGAAAATTAAATTGAATAAAAACGAATATAGACATTAAAGAGAGCTAACAGTGAAGGTGGAGGAGTCTGTGTCTTGAAGGAATCATAAAAACTGAATCCTATTCCTTTTCAAGTTACTAAAGAGCTAACGACTGGGGTCAAAAATTCGGAGCTGATGTAATTCTCAGAAACTGCAAGTTCCCAATGAATCAAAAGAGAAAGAAATGATAATTTAAAAAACAAGTGGGTAACACTTACATTCAGAAAAGGTTTTTATGTTACAGCTGATTTTTTAAAAATCATCCTAAAAGTAATACATGTAGTTATGGAAAAAACATCAAATTCCATTCTTAGGGCATTCTACAAAATGTCTGACCAATACACCTTCAAATTGTTAAAGTCATCAAAAATAAGGACTTTCTGAGAAACTTTCACAGCCAAAAGGCACATAGGGAGCCATGATAACTAAGTGTAACATTATATCCTGAACTGAATCCTGAAACAGAAAAAGGTTATTAGGTAAAAGCTAAGAAAATCTAAATAAAATATGGCCTTATTTGATAATGTCAGACACCATTGATTCATCAATTCCAACAAATTTCCCATACTAGAGTTAAGATGTTAATGACAGGGGAATGCAGATGCTGGGTATACAGGAATTTTCTGAAATATTTTCTCAACCTTAAAAATAAATCCAAACCACCTTAAAAGATAAACTTTGTCAAGAGAGTACCTATTTTAAAAGGTGTAATGAATAGAACAATGGTCACCTATATAGTCAACACCCAGCCTAATAAGTCAATCCAGTCAAAATCTCCCTTTATCATTCCCTTCTTATCAGACGTGACTGTTTTTCTAAATTTGATTTCCACTCCCTTGTGTTTGACTACTTTACATATAAATATATGCCTAAGAAATATATAATATTATTTTCCATGCTTTATGTATGAATTTTCACACTACTTACAGCGACACCTTCCCCATTTTTGTCCCCTATTTCTTGTTTTACTGGCATATAATATTCCATCTTACTAACATTCCGTTAACACATTTATTCCCTTATTGGTGGACATTTCTAGTTTTCTGCTTCTACCACAGTGCTATTTTGTACATCCTTGCCCACATATCTAAGTTTCTAGCAGAATGCCTGGGTTTAGTATTAGGAAAACCTTCGGTTTTACTAGAGTTTGCGATACTGCTTTTCAACGCGGTTTTAACATTTGCGTTAGATACGTAAGGAAACAAACATTTTAAAGACACACAAACTAGATAACATGCTCACTCCATTATAGCTAGACGCCAGCCACCACAGCTTTAAAAAAACCTGACGCCGGAGGACCAGCCTGACTCCGACGTGAGACGCTAGCCCAAGCCCGCTTCCGGCGTAAGCAGTGACGCAAGGAAGGACGTATACGCTCGGTACGTCGGTGTCCTGTTTGACACCCTGAAGGCCCCTTTCCCGGCTGGCCGACACCATACAAATGTCAGTTTGTGCTGGCTAATTGCCTCGCTTTCTCAAGAAAGAAAAATATCTTCTCAGACTCTCCTAGTTCTCCGGGACAGTCTTCTTGCCTAGAAAGAGTCTCTTTTAGCTGGTGTTTCCTTCAGGCAGCGCCGCGGGCAGCCCGCAGGCCCTTGTAAGGCGCGCGCCGGAGCCCCGCCCCCTTCCTTTCGGCCGGGGACGCCATCTTTCAGGTAGGCACTACGCGTGGCTCCCGGTTACCTGGGTCCGGCGGACTTGAATCGCAGCCTTGTGGCTGCTGAGGTTGTGCACTGAGGCCGCAGAAGGATTGTCTAGCCTGTCTGGGCCCCACTAGAGTGGGCAGGTGGAGCTATGTCCTGCCAGAGAGCGAGCAGTGTGCGCCGGGTCGGGTCTGGGCCGGCGTCTGAAGAGCAGACTGCGATGTTGCGGCTCTGGAGGGGACAGAAGGACAAGGCCGAGTCACTGGGGGTGAAGCGATTAAGATTTATTTGGAGAAGATGTCGTTTTCGTTTTCTGTCCTCATAGCTTCAGCCCCGGTATCGTGGACGACCTACCCGATTAGGCTGCGTGCAGCCGCGTGGTCTGATGCCTTAGGAATTCCCTTCAGTGTGGGTTTTTTTTTTTTTTTTTTTTGCCTCTAATCTGGTGATGTTGGCAGTAAGGACTTGGTGCGGGTTAGGAATAGGTTTTAATTTTGGCCCCTGAGGGCGCTTGAGTAAAGAGAAAGTAAACTTTAAGGTTACAACGTCAGTATGTTATAGTAGAAGATAATTTTGCAAACTGAAGGGTAACGTGGGTTAAGTGAAAGGATTCTGGAACAGCTGCGTGTCTGCCTCATGGGATAAGTAATTTAGTAAACGCTTAGTCGTAGTTCCTCATCCTTTTGTCTAGTTTGGCTGTTCCTAGCTACCAAAGTCAGCGGACTTCAGGTTACACCCCATGGTGGATCCTAGTTGGCTTTAATTTCTGGTACTGATGTAGATTAAGGTATTGTTGTCCATGTTAGAAACTGCTTTGAAAGCGTATTCAGTTTTATGTGTATGGAGTCTAGACGGAAGGTGGATTTTTTTGCTTGGATAAACGAGTCTAGTGGAGGAGCCTGGGTATTATCCACCAGTTTGTGACCCCACAGAGTGACAAGAATCTGCAAAACATCACTCTTTGTTTACAAACTCCGCACAAGTTGATGAGCTTAATACACACGCAGAAACTTTGATAATTCGAACAGGGTACTTGATACTTAATAGTTGCTTAGTTGTCTGATTTTGTTTTTATTATACAGAGTCTAACTATGTTGCCCTTGGTAGAGTGCCGTGGCGTCACAGCAACCTCAAACTCTTGGGCTTAGGGGATTCTCTTGTCTCAGCCTCCCAAGTAACTGAGACTACAGGCGCTCACCCACAACACCAGGCTATTTTGTGTTGTAGTTGTCATTGTTGTTTGGCAGGCTTGGGCGGGGTTTAAACCCGCCAGCTCCGGTGTATGTGCCTCGCACCCTAGCCTCTGAGCTACAGATGCTGAGCCAGTTGTCTATTTTTAATAGTAAAATGTGCATCCGTTGTAACAATTGTTTGGCTTTGGTAGGTAATGTAAACTATTGTGCGTCCTTGCCACACAATTTTTATGAATGAGGTACTTCGGTAATCATTTTTTAAAGAGTATTAATAAATTAAGAGAGCGATTTATACTAGTAAACTGTCAGTAAGTTAGGCCTGACTGGTATACGTGTATTTTGCCTTAATGGTAGGAGTGCAGGCCAGGAATGGCACTTCTGCCCCTGAGAACCAGAGAGCTATCAGAATAATTGGATGTTTTGGGAAACACAGGAAAGATAGAATTCTGAATGCCTATAGGAGAACTTTAAGATGATAATTAGTTACTAGTTAACTACTGAGCACTGTTGCAAACATTACCTCAGTCACAAAAGTGTTGACCCCATTTTACAGATGAAGATGGGAGCTTAAAAACGTCTTCCAGCAAGTGGCAAAGCCTGTGTCAAATTTACAACGCTAATTACAAAGCCTGGTTTCCCCTCCTGTCCTATATTTATTTCCCAGTAAATAGGTGGGAAATGAGTGAGATTTTTGACAGTTAAGTAAATGATAAACTGTCACAGAAAATTTGATTGATAAAGGGGTTTAATATGCCACATAAAAATGGAAGACTGAGTTTTACTCTGTTTGCCAATAAATTATCTAGTTAGTAATCCCAATATCATTAGCATTCTAGACTGAGGTTTACAGATGCAGTGTAGTAGTTTTGTTGTGTTTTAACATTCTAATAGGGAAAGTGCACTGGTTTGTATTCTCATCCATTTCTAGGACTTGGAAGAAGTTTTAATGCTAAAGAATTTAGGAAGTTTTGACAATGACCTTATTTGCTGAATCAATGAATTTTTTTTTACCTTTTGAAAGAACTAATTGGTGACTAGCCTTTGAAATTGTTCCTTAATTCTCACATTGCTACTGAAGTGTAAACATTTTAAAATTGCTGGCTTTCTGTTTAAATGGCAATTTTTAGATATATTTGACGGTTAACATTTTCTGGTTTCAGTAATTCACCAAAATGACGAACACAAAGGGAAAAAGGAGAGGCACCCGATACATGTTCTCTAGGCCTTTTAGAAAACATGGTAAGTAGGTTACCCTCCTTGAGAGGTACACATTTGTGTTTTATTAATAAATGTGTGATGTCTACCACTTTGCTAACTTGGGGTATCTAACATGCAGGCCACATGCTGATTTTGTGAGGACTTATTTTTTTGCTTATCTGTGGTGTCAGATACCACGAGAAGTATATATGGGTTTTTTTCCCCCTCTTTGTTTTTGCTAATCAGCTTTCATTACCGTTTTAGTGTTGCCCAAGATAGCTCTAATTCTAACACTGCAGGGAGGAGAGAGGTTGGACACCATGCAAAAGCATAAATTTAATAGTTTCATAATTAAATATCAGTGCAGGATTAAACATTAGATAGATATTGTGAGTTAGTGTTATTTTTTTTTTTTTTTTTTGCTTTTGGGAGAAATTGTCCATTAATAAGATTTTAAAATTTATGTAATTGTCAATGGTGATGGATGTGTTGAAGCTAGTAAAATGGCATTTCTTCTGCTTTACACTTTTTGATACTGACTAAAAGCAAATTGTATTTTGCAGGAGTTGTTCCTTTGGCCACGTACATGCGAATCTACAAGAAAGGTGATATTGTAGACATCAAGGTAAATTATAACATTGGGAAAATAAAACTACAGAAGTTTCATAAGCTGGATTCAATCCAGTATGGAAGTTCAGTTTATGTATCTTGGCACTCTAGAGCTTAAACGATGATTATCTTTTTGATGGCTAAAACAATGTGAAAAACATTTCATCAGCTCTGAAAGTTCTTGAGTTGCCATTTAAAAGAAATCTTAGAGTAGCTTCGTTACTTTAATAAAAAAGCGTAAGAGGAAAAGAAAACGCTAATATAATATTTGTCTCCTTAACAGGGAATGGGTACAGTTCAAAAAGGCATGCCACACAAATGTTACCATGGCAAAACTGGAAGAGTCTACAATGTTACCCAGCATGCTGTTGGCATTGTTGTAAACAAACAAGGGCAAGATTCTTGCCAAGAGGATTGTTCGTATTGAGCATATTAAGCACTCTAAGAGCCGAGATAGCTTCCTGAAACGTGTGAAGGAAAATGATCAGAAAAAGAAGGAAGCCAAAGAGAAAGGTATCTGGGTTCAACTGAAGCGCCAGCCTGCTCCACCCAGAGAAGCCCACTTAGTGAGAACCAATGGAAAGGAGCCTGAGCTCCTGGAACCCATTCCCTATGACTTCATGGCATAAAGCACATAACATAGCACACAGGAGTACCAGTGGACCCATGCTTATAGGTGCAAGAACCTATTTACTCTCCATGAGCTCGTGGCATAAGTGTACAGCATAGCACACAGGATAACCAACAGACCCCATGTAACAGTGATACACGGTGCTAGAACCTACTTCCAATGAATTCAAAAGTCAATCAATGC